>BMAC01000385.1:808228-826855 GCA_014905375.1 Phtheirospermum japonicum
TAAAATTGAAAAAGAATAGAAAACGACTCCTAAACGATCGACCCCGACCCCCGTGGTTCCACGACGCCGAGGCGCACCCCTCCCCGCCCCGGTCGTGAAATGATGGGATTCATTTCTATTTTTTTACTATTTTTTCTATTTTTTCAAGTTTTTTTTCCATTTTTCATTTAAAATCGAAAAAAATAGAAAATGCATCCTAGACGATCGACGCCCGACCTCCGTGGTCCCACGATGCCAAGACGCACTCCTCGCCCCCTCGGAAAAATCACGACGCTTCGTCGCTTTGCGTTTCCAACCGAAAGAGTTCATCGATTGATCGTATCTGGTTGTTGGTCGAATCCCACGGCACGTGTGGATACGCACGTGCTCGTTGGTATTTTTCGATCGAAATCGGGTCAAAACCAGCCCACGTGCCTAAGATGATAGGATTAGTTTCATTTTTATGATTTTTCTATTTTTTTGAATTTCTTTAAATTTAAAATTTTCTAAGGAATCCCTAATCCCTAGGAAATTTTTAAATTTAAAAAAATTCGGAAAAAATAGAAAAAAATAATAAAAAAAATAGAATTTGTTTACGGGACGCCGAGGCGCACCCCTCCCCGCCCGGTCGTAATTTCTTGGATTTTTTTTTTTTGATAACGCAAATTAATTATAGTGATTTAATTTTATGCACTTAAATATTGCAATATCGCCAATGTGGTGGGTTATACCATACGATTGGCTAAATCCTACTCTAAAGAAATAATTGAATAATTATGAGTTCTTCTCCCAAAGTAGTATTCAATAGAAATGAAATTCGACTCTCCACATTTATTAAATAATAATGGAGAAAATTAAGCAAGTGATACAAGAAACTATCATTGATAATTAAAGAATGTATAACTGCTCTATAAATTTCATATTGGTAAAAGAAATATATCACTTTAAAGAATCATATGAGATCATATTGATATGATAATGAAATGCTCTCGAAGAAGCATATGCTACTGGTATTATAGTCATGAAATATTAAACCTCTATATTTGCGTAAAGCCAAATTGATGTTATTATTACTCCATAAAATGTACAAAAACAATCAAAGTGAAAATATTGAAATTAGGTTAAAAACAGTAAATACTCGACATTGAAATGAAAAATGTATATTAAACTTACGAAGGTGGTGTGCGTAGTATTTAAATCTGTAACCCTCCCACACCTTAGTAATTATAGAACTGACAATGAGAGATCTAAGGCCTTGTTCACTTTTTTGGATGGTAAGATAATTTACTCCCAAATGTGGGGATTATACTGTTCACACAAAAAATGTCTCACATTTACATTCTATGATTGAGCTATTAATTTGACCGGGATATGTATTCATCTCCTACGTTTGTTTACATTAATTTGAAGGGATGCGGAGGTCAACGACGTAAAAACCCTAAACATTCTTAGGTTAGCAATAAATTTGAACTCAACATATTTTACTCAAGACAGCGTAATCATGAAAAATAAGCCCCAACATGAACCCGTCTTTTTTTCATCTATGAATCAATTGAAAATCCACCACTTGTAAAAAAAAAAAAAAAAATAATAATAATAATAATAGAAGGCAGAGATAACTCTTTTTTCATCTATGAAATCCATTGAAAATCCTCAACTTGTTAAAAAAAATACAGTCTTGATGTAACTACTTTTCATGTATGAAATCCATTGAAAATCCACAACATATAGAACTTAAAGAAAGCTAGAAGCCGAGATGTAGTTCACAACTTGTAATATTAAAAAGCTAGAATCCGAAAAGAAAGTCCACATAATTAGGTTAAATTATAATATATTTCAAGTTAAAACCTCTACACCACTTGATTGAAACTTATCCCAGACAAATTATTTACACTCGTATCGGTTACAACCAAAGAAGAACTTCCCATAATGTATGGTGTCGTTAACCACTTGAATCCAGATCACGTAACAATGCGGCCATTTCTCCTTCGTGACAGCGTTAATCAGTGGCTCAGCTGGTGACAACAATGAGACACATCCTTTTCGAAGGGGGAATTATCATTTTTTTTTCAAACCTGCATAATGTGGAATACATTGAGCAAGACTGATGACTAGAAAACTACTCCATAAGAGTCTCGACAAGTGCACCGATCGTTTATAATTTATAACTCTAGAGCACCGGATATCATTCCCACGAGAATTGTGATTATTAGTAATGACCGTCTTTTTATTATTAGAAAGATTGTTTAATAATCCACTTAACTAAAATATGTAAATGAACTAAACAAGTGATTAAACAAGATAAAAGGTTAGAAGTTATTTTTGAAAAATGAATATGTGAGAAAGAATGTGTTTGAATGTAAAATTCCCTTAAATTCACCTTGTGATTGTATTCAAATAAATCATGAAGAACTATTAATGTTCGAAAACAATTAGATCTCAATTAATTATTTATCTCTTATAAATTATTGGAGAGAAAAAGTGTCATCATGGATGATATATTCGTCTTTGATATAACTCTTGATGTATCAAATCAAGATCGTGAACATAGTCTGTTAGAGACTGGCATAATAGAAATGATTAGTCAAAGTGGACAGAAGCTATACATTGAATTGAATTCCTTGAAAAAGGGAAAATGTTTGGACCTTTAGTTCAAACCCTGGAAAATATTATCCTTGTGGGGTACAATGAGTTTTTGTAAGAAAGAGAAATGAAAAGAATAAAATAACAAGATATAAAGATCGACTCATATCACAAGATTTCTCTCAAAGACCAGAAATCGATAGTTAGGAAACGTACTTTCCAGTAATTGACACAATCACTTTTAAATTTTTGATTAGTCTGGTTGTGTCACAAATACTTAATATGCACTTAATGAATGTAGTTATTGTCTATCTATAAACTTACTAGATAGTGACATATACATGAAGACCTCTGAAGGATTTAAATTGGCAGAAGCAAGTAATTCATACCCCAAAAACATGTTTTCAATTAAATTGCAAAGATTGTTGTAATGGTTGAAACAATTAGAACAAATGTGGTATCATAAACTTAGTAAATAATTAAAGAAAGAAGGGTATAAGAATGATGATGTTTGTCCTTGCGTTTTCATAAAGAAAGCAATTGATGGATTTGCAACTATAGCAGTTTATGTTGAATATTTAAATTTAACTGGTACTCTTGAAGAGTTCAATAAAACTGCCGAATACTTGAAACATGAATTTGAGATGAAAGATTTGGGAAAAATAAAACTTTATCTAGGTTTGCAAATCGAGCATATCTTTGGAGGATTATTTGTTCATCAATCTTCATATATAAAAAAAGTGTTAAAGCATTTTTACATGGATAAAGGACACCCGCTAACATCACTAATGGTTGTCAGAAAATTTGAAATAAGTGAATATCCTTTTAGATCAACTGAAGATGGGGAAGAGATACTTGGTCCTTAAGTATCATATCTTAGTGCAATCTGTGAATTATCTTATCTTTCTAATTGCACTAAACTCGACATAACCTTTTCTATGATTCTCTTTGCAGGATATAGTTTTGCACCAACTTTAAGAAACTGGAATGGTGTTAAGCACGATTTGCGTTATCTACAAGGCACCATTCACCTTGGATTACATTATTTGGAAAATTTAAAAAACTATTTAGTGGGATATCTTACCTCTCGAATCCACATAAAATTAAATTACAAACAAATTATGTATATACATGCAAAGGAAATATTATATCTTGGGGATTTGTGAAACAAACTTTAACAAAAATATGTACAAATCATTTTGAACTCATTGCAATCCATGAAACAAGTCGATAATGTGTATGGTTGAAAAATATGACACATCACATCCAAAAGTTATGCAGATTACCTTCGACAAAGGATAAACCGATTGTGTTATGATGACACGCCCCTCAACTTAGAGAAGGCTATATAAAAGGTGACAGGTCAAAACTTGTATCTTCCAAGTTCTTCTACACACATGATCTCCAAAAGAGTTGCGACATTGATATTTAATAAAGTCGCTCAAGTGATAATTTGACAGATGTATTCACTAAATCATTGCCAACATCTTCGTTTAGAAGACTGGTATACAAGATCGACATGCGTTAACTCAAATATTTACATTGATGGTTTTCAGGGGTAGACGTGATGTACTCTTATTCTTTCGACCAAGTTTTGTCTTATTAAGTTTTTATGGGTAAGATTTTAACGAGACAGTATTTTAAAATCATTCAAGTGGGTGTATTGTAATTAAATATAATTTCTAATTATACATATATTATTGAATGGCCTTTTATTTCTAAATTCCTAAATTTGTACTTATAAATAGAGGCATCTCCTCACATATTCCTCCCTTCTCTGCAGCTCAGAACATAGTTGATATATCTATATTGTTAGTTGCTTAAAACTGAATAATAATAATAATAATAATAATAATAATAGCAAGAGAAGAAACATACAAAATGCACCGCAATTTCATACGAATAATAATAAACTAGATACACTAGTTTCAAACAGAAAAATTAGCTACTACCGAACCAACTTATGAAGCACCATTCATTTTGATATGGCAGATACTACACAGGAAGATCTCCATCTCCAATACCATTATCAACAGACTCGCCATTTTCAAGACTTGTGCGTTCGAAGATAATGTTGACCGTCTCATTTCTCCATAAGAATTGTGCTGCCAGGTTTTGACTCCACGCGTGAATCGTATCCACGCGCCCGCGCACAACTAAATTAGCGAAACAAATATTTCCAACTACTCATGAAACGCGTTGCGCAAATACTCATCAAACGCCAACTCCCACTCTGTTAATGTAGTTTCACTAGAACCATCTACACATATCCAAGAAAACGCGTACAAGACATTTGAGTAGGTGTTGTGTGTATTATGGATCTGTTTTTTGGGTTCTACCAAAACACTTTATAAACATGTGAATTTAACTCTTTTATTGATTTGAATAATATTTGATCAAAAATAATACTTTTTTTTAATCTATGGTGACATATATTAGCGACAAATATTATTGTTGTTTTTGCTTACACTTACCAGAATGGATTGGTGCCACTCCAGAATCCTTCATATTGCTTTAGGCTTCTGTCGAATAGAATGACTGGACCTGTAAATGAATTAAATTCATGTAAACAAGACATTTACAAGACCTTAATTGCAACATATTATTAAAGAAAACAAAACAAAAGCGTAGTCAGATTTCTAATTCCATATACGCTTATCATCACATACATCATCAAAAGCTCATGTGCGTGCACCCAAAAACCACATAAATCTTTATTTCAAATTGTATTCATCTTATATATCAAATACAGGGTTCACAATTAATACCCAAAAGGGAGGGGTTTTTTTTTTTTTCCCAGAAATACTAACCTCTTTCTTTGTGAGAAAGCCCGAAACTTTTTAATTAAAGTTTCCTAAATAGGGACACAAGGATCTATACATGTATATGCATGTAAGTACATATTTATAGACAAGTTTTTTTTTTTTGGTAACTATTTGTCGACAAGAATATACCATGAAAGATTTTGATTTCACGCGCAGTTGATCAAGTAAGGAAAGTTACCATGAAAACATATATGCTATTATTTACATATTTAATAAGTGTTTTCTCTGGATTTTAATGTTTCCTTGTATAATTATTTAGATTTAAGGATACTCCATAATAGTTACCCCACACACACGGTTTTGGAAGCTTTCAATTTCGGAATGTGATTTTTCTCAAGTTCCAAATAGAAACTTTTTTTTTTTTTTTTGGTTGCTGAATGGGCAACACTTTTGTAACTAACGGATTATTCATTAGGCCAAAATTTCATACCGCTATATTATAATATAAAAACTAATATATTATAGTAAATAATCAATATATCAAAATAAATCATAATACAAAAACCAATATATCATAACACGGGTAAGATATTTATAAAAACCAATACTTTTCAGTACAAAAACCAATACATTATAGTATCGGGTCAGATGGCCTAACGGGTCATGATCCGTCAATCTGACCTAACGCAAGTCTCTGCCTATATATAAAGAACCGGACAGTTGCTTTCGTTCCCCAGCTATTCCAAAATTTTACCGGCTCGTCCAGTTTCCGAACATTTTTTTAAACCTGATCGATGGCCAGTTACCAATTAGACCGATTGAATCGAAGGGTCAGTGGCGCGCACGATGTTTAGGAAGGTTTTCCGCAGGTACACACTCATTTCAAATGTATATTACTGAAATAAAAGTTGCGATCTCATGGCGAGCTAATATAATGAAAGGCGAGCTATTATAAGTTATAAATAAAGGCGAGCTGAGGAGAATGTACTATGTAATTGTGGTAATCATTTTTCATACATAATATCAATGAAATACACGTCTATTTATAGGAACACTACAGACTAAGGTTGCCCTAAATCCAATGGTTAGAATTGATACAGTACATCTGACAACTGTTAGCAATGATCGTGTGGCCAATAATGCAAGTACTAATTTAGGGCTGATGTCATCCAATGTGATGTAGGCTACATGAAGACCTCTGGTGGTGAGACCTGTTAGGTCGGCACTCACTCGACCTGAACCCATCAGGTCGCACTGATGCGACCTGAGGTTATCAGGTCGCTAAGTAGGTCTGTGATCGTGCGACCTGAATCCAACAGGTTGCTATGACTTATACTGTCATTTAACACGACCCCTCAATTTGAACGAGCTCTTGGGCATGATTCTCAATCTGTGTCTAAGTTTGGTGAAGAATTGCTCGCTCAAAGGTTTCGTTAGGATATCAACTATATGCTCTGAAGAAGGAACATGTTGTACTGCGAGATGTCACGAAAGAATCTTGTCTCTAACAAAATGAAGATCAAGTTCAATGTGCTTAGTTCGTGCATGTAGGATAGGATTCGATGCCAGAGCAATCGTGCTCAGATTATCTACCCAAATAGTGAGTCGTGCGAAATGATCCAATTTTTAATTCCTTGAGCAAATATCCCATCCATGTCATCTCTGCAGCAGTGTTCGCTAAACTCCTGTACTCTACCTCAGTGCTCAACCTTGACACAAAATCCTGCTTCTTCGAACTCCATGATACAAGATTATTGTCAAGATAGACACAAGAACCACTGATAGACTTCCTATCATCAAGGTCGGCAGCCCAATCAGAGTCAGAAAAAAAAAGTTAAATTGAAGTTGGGAGCTCTCGTTATTCTCAGTCCATGATCAATGGTGCCTGCCAAGTATCTCAGAATTCTTTTCAGTGCTCTCCAGCTCGTATTTAAGGGACTATCAATGAACTGACTAACTTTGTTAACACTAAAGGAAATTTCAGGTCTCGTAATAGTGACATATTGTATACCTCCGACCAAACTTCTGTAAAGAGTAGGATTTATGCCCGTGCTGCTCCCCTTGAATGTGGACAGGTTGTTGGAAGTAATCATTGGAGTGGGAATCGGCTTAGATGACAATATATTAGCTCGCTTGAGAAGCTCTCTTATGTACTGTCCTTGACTCAAATGCATTTCATCAGCGGATGTGGTAAAGTGGATTCCCAAAAACTGTTTAACACTGCCCATCTCTTTTAGTGACAAAACCTTTTTCAAATTGGCAACTACTGAGTAGACCTCATTCTCATTGCTCCCTGTAATGAGTACGTCATCTACATATATGAGAAGATAAATTCTTGACCTATTCTTCAACTTGTAAAAAAGAGAAGCATCAGCTCTTGAACCTGTGAAACCAAGACCTTGAAGTATTCCTTAAATCTTTCCAAACCATGCTCTAGATGCCTATTTAAGCCCATAAATAGTCTTGGTGAGTCTGCATACGAGCTGTTTATCTTTCTATTGTTCAAAACTGGGAGGTTGTTTCATATAAATCACTTCCTGTAAATCTCCATGCAGGAATGCATTATTAATATCAAGATGCTTAACATCCCATCCAACAATGCTTAAAATTATCCTTATTATTGTTGGCTTGCAACTGGACTGAAGGATTCAGAGAAATCAAAACTAGCTCGCTGAGAGAAACTTTGAGCAAACAATCTTGCTTTGTGTCTAGCAAATGAACCATCGGTATTTCTCTTGGTCTTAAACTCCCATTTGAAACCACTTATATTTCTCCCCTCAGGTGCTGGAACCAAAGTCCAAGTGCGATTTTTGATCAGTGCATTGTATTCAGCCTGCATAGCCTATTTCCAAACTCCAATCTTAAGAGCTTGATGAGCATTTAATGGTTCACCATCCTCATTGATGACTTCGACATAGAGTATTTTGGGTTTGTGAATACTATCTTTAGACTTGGTCAGCATGGGATGTAAATTCCGATGTGGATAAGGTGGAGAAGGGCCAGAGTGATCATTAGAAAGAGCTGGTAGTTGGATAACGAGGGGAACCATACTGTTAGAGCTTTGAGGTGTGTTGGAGTGAGTATGCTAAGGTGATTGGTGGGAAAGAGGAGTTTGATCAGGAAATGGGAATGGATATGTGGGAACATTATTCAAAGGTGTTGATGGTGTATCTCTTTGAGAAGATGAGATGGAAAAAGTATGATATTGGGGTGGTGAGAGTATGGATGGCAAAGGTGACAAGGTGAAGTGTGGAGGGTTAGCTACCTGTTTAGACCTGTATGGGAACTCATTCTCACTGAACACAATATTTCTGGAGATTATCACCTTCCCAGAAGGTAACAGAACTCTGTATCCTTTGTACTGAGTGTTGTAACCAAGAAAAGTACTTGGAATCGACTTGTATTGAATTTTTTGGGAATTGTAGGGTCTGATATGGGGATAGCAGAGGCAACCAAACACTCTAAGAAAGCTGTAATCAGGTCGCTGATTGAAGAGACACTCAAGAGGGGGTTTATAAAGATTTATTTTGCAGGGAATTATGTTGATAATGTAAGTAGAAGTAGTGAAAGCATCATTCCAGAACTTAAGAGGTAGATTTGAATGAGCAAGCAAAGACAGTCTCATCTCCACAAGATGTCTATGTTTCCTTTCAGACACACCATTCTGTTATGGTGTATAGGGACAAGATATCCTATGATTTATACCATTATCTTGAAAAAATTTAGCAAGAGGTTTATATTTAGTGCCACCATCTGATTGAAAGTTTTTGATCTTGCATTTCAATAAGGTTTTTAAAATGGATGAAGGCATTTGAAACCTCTGATTTGGAACTTAAGAGATAAATTCATGTATATCTATTGAAATGATCAATGAAGTTAACATAGTAAAGAAAGCCATTTGATGATTTGATGGGTGTTGGTCCCCAGAGGTCGGAGTGAATGAGTTCAAGGGGTTGAGAACTAGTAAATTGAGAGTTTGGAAAGGGAAGCTTGTGACTTTTTGCTAACATACAAGATGAACATAAGGATAAATTTTTATTGCTGCTGTCATAAGAGATATTACAGCTTTTCAAGGCCTTATCTATTGCATCTTGACTAGAGTGACCTAATCTAGAATGCCATAGATCTGAAATAGGATCTTTGTTTTGAAAACTGGAAACAAAATAAGTTTAAGCAGGTCGCATGATGTGAGGTGATGCATATGGAGGTTGATAAGTGGCTGGCTTGGTGGTGTGACGGTCGAAATGATAGAGTCCATCTTTAAATTTTCCTGTGAGCAATATGGCCTTGGTGGTTTGATCCTTAATGAGACAATAAGAAGGATGGAATTCAAAAAAGACATTATTATCAGAGACAAAATTGGAGACACTTAACAGTTTTTTAGTGATTGAGGGAACATGAAGTAGATTCTTGAGAAAGAAAGTTCTAGAATTGAGAGGAGTTTTGAGAAAAGAGTTACCAATATGATTGATGTTTACTCCAGCTCCATTTCTCATTTGGAGCATGTTTCCTCCAGCATATTCAGAGGTGATATTCAAATTTGAAAGTCATTTGTTACATGCGCAGTTGCTCCAAAATAAGGAAATTAGAGACTATCTGAGTCAAAGTCTGTATGCGAGCTCACGCTTCCACCATTCCCAAAGTGTGCCATATTAAGCGAAGGATTTCTGACCGACTGCTGATTGGATTGATTGTTGCTGTAAGAGTTGTCATTTCTGTACCAGCACCTATCTGCTGTATGTCTAGAGACATAGCAGATCTGACAAACAACTCTGTCTCCTCCATTTGATCGTCCTCCACGACCTCTTTGACTTCTGCCTCCTCTTCCACCTCTGAAACTATTCCTACCACCTCCGCGACTCGTGAACTTCCTCTGCCTTGTTGATAATTACTGTTGATGACTCTTCCGGCATTGACATGTGTAGCAGCATTGACAGAGGGCTGCGATCCTTCTGTATTAACATACGAAGCATTGTTGCTGTTGGTTTCCAATCTGGCTTCACAGCTGAGCAAGAGGGCATGCATTTCAGCTAGTGTGTAACGCTGCGGCCTGGATGTGACATTAACCATCACTGAGTCATATTTACTTTCTAATCCAGCCAAAATATGCAAGATCTGATTTTTTTTCAGAGATCTTATTCCCTGCATAAGTTAGAACATCACAACAAGACTTCATCTTTCTCAAATACTCTTTCATGGATAAGGCAGTTTTCCTAAAGGACTGCAACATTATCCTATACTGCATTATCTTGGCTTGAGACTGCGTGGTAAAGTTGTTCTCAAGAGCAGACCATATTTTTTCAGATGTATTGAAACCAACAGTTAAAAAAAGAACACTCTTACTTAAAGAGGACAGGATCCATGAAGTTAAAATCTGATCTTGCCTTTCACACGTAGAAAGAGAGGGTTTGTCTGATTTTCTCCTTCATTGGTTATAAACTGTGCTGGAGCTGTAGATCCTTTCTTAATGAAAGTTTCAAGACCATAGCCCTTGATGGTGGTCAAGGCTTGTTGTTTCCAGATCAAGTAATTATTTTCTTCTAGTTTGGTTGAAATGAGCTGACTTTGAGGATAAACGATTGGGGTTAGAGGTGAGGAGGTTTAGGTTGAGGAGGAAGAGCTGTTGTGAGACATTTTGTAAAAGAAAAGCAGAGTCAGGCCCTCAATCCTGCTCTGATACCATGAAAGAAAAGTTGCGAGCTCATGGCGAGCTAATATAATGAAAGGCTAAATAAAGACGAGTTGAGGAGAATGTACTATGTAATTGTGGTAATCATTTTTTATACATAACATCAATGAAATACACGGCTATTTATAGGAACACTACAGACTAAGGTTGCCCTAGATCCTGTGGTCAGAATTGCTACAATACATCTGACAACGGCTAGCTATGATCGTGTGGCCAATAATACCACAGTACTATTCTACAGCTGTAGCAGACTGGACTGTACTAATCTAAGGCTGATGTCATCCGACGTGATATATGCTCCATGCAGACCTCTGGTGCTGAGGCCTGTTAGGTCGACACTCACTCGACCTGAACCCATCAGGTCGCCACTGATGCGACTTGAGGTTATCAGGTCCTCAAGTAGGTCTGTGATCGTGCGACCTGAATCCGTCAGGTCGTTGTGACTTATACTGTCGTTTAACAATTACGCTGCAATCACCATTATATTGAAGAAAAAACAGAATTGATGTCTTCGTCAACAAGTGGTAGTTGATAAAGAACATTTAGCTATTCATACATGTACTTGACACCCTATATAAAGTGAATTTTTAATGAATAATAACACTATGAACCCTAATTTATGAGAGAACGCTAAAATTTGTATAGCACATTCCAATTTTCAACCGTTATTCCATTTTCTATCCAGCTCGACAACTTTCAGGAACAATAAATCCATTTTTTATTTTATTTATTTATTATAAATTTTTTAAATAAAATTGATTAATTGCCGGTTACCAGTTATGGCAGTAAATAAGATCCTAAAAACAACAAGAATGAAACTGAATCAATAAACATGATCCTAAAAATGACAAGAATGAAATTAAATCAAAAAATTTTAATTCCAAAATATTTTCAGCAATAACTCCTAAATATCTGACAATGCATCCGTAACATACAATCTGAAATTATAGCCATATTTAAAAATCTTTAATATTGAACAACAAGTCAAGACATAACTACATGACAATAAAATTAAAATTAAAATTATAGTGTATAATATAAGTTTATCAATAACAAAAACCAACTAGTTTTCTTTTTTCTTTCAAAGTTCTTCTCCTAAACTTTCATCAAACATGTCTTCTACATTATTAGATTTAAGTAACTTTTAATAAAAAAAAAAATTGATCAATTAATCAAACTTTGTATCATCTTCACTTACAAATGAACACAACAAACGGAAAAAAAAAAGATAAAAAATCAGTGCCTGACTGCCTAGGTGCCGATTTTACGTCCTGGCACCTAATCAGGCCACCTAGAGAAAGTTGTAGGCGGTGGAGGCCCGCCTTAGGCCGATTCTTAGAACTGTGATTCCACCTAATCAATTGAGTACCAAACAAAAAATATCACTCCTATATATTAATGCAAAATCCTCCTAACCTATGTGTCTGCTTCGATTGACAAATAAAAAGTTTTGGTGCTTCGTTTGCTTATGTGTCATTCGAGCCTAATGTTTACCTAATTTAATACTTTTTTTTTTTAGTATAACTTACCTAATTTAATTCTTTTATTATATTTTTCCTTATTCAATACTTTCCTTTAATTCTTCTAATATATCATATACAAATAGTAGATAATATCTAAATTAGATAAAATAAAAACTACATATGAAATAATTTTAATTAAAAAAACTTTATTATGAAAATAATTAAATATATTTTATTGATAATATAATTTAAAATAATTTTATCTTTGGAGTTTCAAATATTATATATAGGTAAAATATGAGTTATTTACAATAATTTAAGTATGTAACTAAATATTAGTAATGTATTCAATTTAAACATAAAAATATTAAGTTATATGCTAATAATTAATACATATTGATTAGACACCAGTACAATGTGACACGGGTTGAGACTATGAAATCTTTTGAATATCTCAAAGTATGTAACTAATAATTATTAATGAATTTATTCTAAATATTAATATATGAAATGATTTAATAATATAATAATTAATAAAATAGATATTAGACACAAGTTTAGAATGTGATACTTTTTGAATTTTTGTAAGTATGTAACTAAGATTATTAATGAATTTAATTTAAACATCAAATACAAAATTATTTAATATTTATAATAATTAATAAATAGATTAGACATGTACAAGGCACGAGCTAGGAATGCATTATTTTAGTGTTTTATTTTAGATATAAAACTAATAATTATCATAAATCTTTTTTATATTTATCTTTGGATAAGTCCCGTATAATACACGGGTGTTAAATATTTATGCAAAATCCTCCTATTGTATGTGTCTGCTTCGTATGCTTCGCTTGGATAAAAAAAACTTTTGGTGTTTCGGTTGCTTATGTGTCATCCGAGCCTAATTTAATATTTTTCTTTATTGTATCTTACCTAATTTAATATTTTATTTTTATTATATTTAGCCTAACTTAGTAGGGTTTTTTTTCTTATATGTTGTCTAATTCAATAATTTTCTTTTATACTCCTAAAATAATAACATAAATAAGTCATATTTAATTAGTAGAAAAAAAATTAAATTAATTATTTTAATTAAAAGACAAACTACTTATGAAATAATATTAATTAAAAAAATTATTTATGAAAATAATTAATAAATTGTATTTATAATAAAAGTTGAAATAATTTAATTTTAAAAATTTAAATATTCTATATATATAAATTATTATATATTTGCAATGAGTATGTAACTAAATGTTAGTAATGAACTCAATCTAAATATAAAAAAATAAAATTATATAATAATTAATTAATATTATTAGACAATGGCACAATACGAGAAGGTTTGAGAGTATGATACTTTTTGAAATTTTCAAAGTATGTAACTATAATTACTAACAAAATTAATCTAAACATAAATATAAAATAATTTAATAATAATTAATAATTACAAAATTAATCTAAATATAAATATAAAATAATTTAATAATAATTAATTAATATAGATTAGATACGGGTTGAAAATGTGACATCTTTTGAATTTTTATAAGCATGTAAATATAATTATTAACGAATTTATTATTAACATTAAAATATAATATTAATCAATAATTATAATAATTAATAAACTGAACAAGGCACGGGTTAATAACACGACATTTTCTAAAATTTTATAATTTTCACAAATATTTTTCATATTTAGTTTTTTATAAATTCTATGTGTGTTAAACTAGTTATAAAATATATTAAAATCTCAAACACCCATCTCAAACGAATACCCATGAACATTACATTACAAAACATTAATCCTACACAATCCATTTTTCCAAAATCCAATCACATCACTTTTTCATCAACATCAACCCTTAGCGATAGCAAACATAACATGTAACTATGTCAAACGTCGAACAAGTAACTATCCACCACTCTCTTGTTATTGTACCTCTTTGCCACCGCAACAAATGCTCCCAAATTAACCACACTCAGAACCGCCAAAAGCAAGAAGAAATAATGCAAACGCCCATGGTTCAAGTTGTCCGGTATCCACCCATCATCCCCACCCCTCGTACTCACTTCCATCACAATCGTCACCAGCAACGAGCACAAGTAGTTCCCCAGCGCGTTCGTCGTTAGCGACAGAGCCGCGCACAGACTCCTCATCGAGTCGGGCGCCTGCTCGTAGAAAAACTCGAGCTGCCCGATGTTCGTGAACACCTCCGCGCACCCTATGATGAAGTACTGTGGGACCTGCCAGAATATCGAGATGGGCGCCTTCTTCACGTCGTAGCTGTCGTCCCGTCTGACGATTCCGAGCCTAACCATCTCCAGAATGCCCGCGGAGATCATAGCGAAGATGGATATCAAGAGGCCCGTCCCGATGCGCTGCAGCTGCGTGAGGCCGTTTTTGTGGCCCGTGAGTTTTCTGGCCATCGGGACGATGCATCGGTCGTAGATGGGCACCCAGAAGATGACGCTTATGTGGTCCAAGGTGATGAGCGATGCCTCGGGGATTTTGAATTTGGAGGCGCCTACTCGGGTGTCCATGTACTCTGCTTGCAACAGGAACAAGTTGCCCATTTGGGCAAACACCGCGCTGTAGATTATGCCGGTGGCCCACACGGGCAGTAAGCGTAGGATCCCTTTGAACTCCTCGACCTGCGTCACGGTGCAGAGCCTCCATAGTTCGATTGTACCCTCGCCGTCGTCTGGTTGTACCTTAACTGCTGCCTTGTCTAGAAAACTGGAAAGAATAAAAAAAAGGACAATGTTAGTCGTTTCGGCAAAATATCGCCAGCAACAATACGACTAAATATAAATGGTGACAACTTTAATCAATAACTTATATAAAAAAAAAATGAATAACAATTTAACCCCAAGTTTCGCGGGAAAAGAAAAGTTCAATTTCCAGCCATAATTGCTGAGTTTGACCAACTTTGACTTTTTTGGGGCTAGTCAATGCTGACTTTTTAAATTTATATTTGCCACATAGACAATGACTTGCCCCCAAAATTGTCAAAATTAGTCCAGAAATTGAAGAACTCTAGAGAAAACTGGGGTTAAATTGCTATATTTTGGAAAGTTACTGGTTAAAGGTGCCACAAGGTATATTTTGGAATTTTCCCATACATATGCAGGATTGAATATTTTCTTATAGCATAATTAGAGGAGGCTAGTTACATACTGGAATTGATTGGTGTGGCCGAGTTTGCGACTGCCTGTTGTTATGGTGGAGTGCGCATGATCATTAGATGTCTCGTATAGGAGAGATTCGTCATCAGGTACCGCGACACGATATTTTCTCAACGAAGCCACCGCCACCTGGCAAATACGGGTTAAGGGGCTACCTCTGGGCTTCTGGTAACGATACATTCGAGTGCCTAAAAAGAGAAACGCGACGGCTAACGCCATTGCCACAGCAGGGACACCAAACCCCCATCCCCACCCGACGGCGACTTGTATGTACACTAAAATTGAGGAGCCGATTGTGGCGCCAATGTTGAGCGAGAAATAGAACCAATTGAAGAAGGAGCTTTTCTTGCCCCTCTCGGCCTCGTCAGCGTCGTCGAATTGGTCGGCTCCAAAGGACGAAGCACAGGGCTTGCGGCCACCGTGCCCTAGTGCCACCAGGTACAAGGCGGCGAAACATATGGCTGTCTGGAAACTTGTTGCATGACATTCGTCTTTGGTGTGACATGTCGGCCTCATGCCCGGAACTGAAGCTGATAAAGTCAACAGTGTCATTCCCTACACACACACACAAAAAGAAAAAAAAGAATTAATTAATTAATTGGCACATAATTCAAATCAGCTCGTAGTGATGAATTTATTAGTAATGCTAATTTTAAATTAAAAAGATTACAATGACATAGATGATAGAAAAGGTGGCAGTAGTCCAATAGCCTCCGAGATATGAATCGGCAAGAAATGCTCCGACCAAGGGCATGAGATAACAGGTTCCATTCCAATTAGACAGGTTTTTGGAAGCAGCAGCACTGCGTTGATTAAGCTGGTTCGTGAAATAAAGCAGGAGGTTGGTGCTCAGCCCCCAGTATGCTAGTCTTTCACAGCATTCACTCCCTACGGTAAGATTAATTTTCAAGAAATTAAAAATAATAATTATTATTATTGGATAACACAAAAACTGCTACAGAGTAACTCTTCCATTCTTTTCAAGCAAATGGAAAATCATACTTTTCAATATAGTGCTAAAAACTCTTTTACTTAAAAAGTATGAATATTTGCTTTAAAGGTATGGAGAGGCGGCCACTCAGCAGCAGACGTGCTGTAAGAATAATAACGAAGCTGTAAGGATATGTGGAGTTCCATGTAACACCAGGTTCACCTAGGTGGAAACACATATAACTAACTATACAAGGAGTATATTTAATAGTACCAAGAGAAAAGGTGCAGGCCTTCCAGGTAGTGGAGTTCCCATGTGACACCTGCAGGTATGGTTCACCTAGGCCTAGCTATACAAGGAGTATGTATAACAAAGCTATTAATGAACCGCAAATTAATAGTACCAAGAATGAAGGGGCAGGCCTTCCAGGTTCCAGTTTTCTTCCTGAGGGCCGGCTTGTTCCGGTGGTCCACTGTTCCGTCTTTGGTGCAATTATCCTCACCCATCATCACCTATTTCAACACATCAAAGAATAACCAAAAATAGAAATAAAAATCTTTTTTTCCAAAAGAAAGTAAATGATTAATTCCACAAAACAAAAAATCTTTTTTTTTCCAGGCCGAAATTAAAATTTTTTGTTTTGTTCCAAAATCGACCATAGATCAATTCCCCCTTTTTTGATTGGGGAGTATTGACTACACCCCCAATTCTGAGCTTCATGTTACTCTTACCAAGTGGCATGTCAGATYCAGGGCATCCCAATTGGATTGACTGTGATGACAGTTTCTCATTTCGAATCTTTGCACTCTACTGGGAAGACGTTTTAAATACCAAGCCTTTATCTTTGCACTCTATCTTTCTTTCCTTCAAGGCTAATTTCTGGATCCGACCTAGCTAGAATTTTAAATTAATATAAAATGTCCACCGAGATGAAATGAATAATAGTTGCCACACAATCAAATATGATCGAACCCAGGCTTATAGCTCAAGCTAAAGGTTTAACAGATAGTCCAGTTTTTTTTTTGTTTTTTTTTCTTTTAAACGGACAAACAAAAAATGGCAGATTTTTATTTTTTTTCCATTACTTTATGTTTTAAGATTATTCAAAATCCAAATCCAGAAAATAACCAGAATGGTACAACACATGAAAATATCAATGGTGGAAAAAAAAAAAAGGAAAGAAGACAAATCTCTCGAACACACAACGTATGATAACAAAGGATCAAGCAAAATCTATGCACATAAGGCTAACCTTATTTCACTTTTACGGCTTACGGCTTAGACTCCAATAAATACCCTCTGATTATTTTATAAGGGTAAAACAACTATTTGACTGCTCACATTCTACTGTATATTTATATATAGCAAAATGCACAATTTAACCCTAAGAGCATCTGCGGCGGTGCATTAAAATAGGTATTTTTGGTAGATTTTGTTAGTTTTGGTGGAAGAAATGTACTCGATAGATACTAGTATATTGTATCATGTATTAAGTAATTAAAATTAAGATTAAATGAATAAAATAGATAATAGCGCAATTTGCCAAATACACTATACGAAAAGAATTTTTTGTGAAGTACTTCAAATAATTATATAAATTCTCAAATAATAAAACTTTATTATAAAGTTATCTCTATTAAAATAATAGTATTAATATAAGTAATATAATAATAGTATCTATGAAGCACGGATACTTCTACGAGAATGCCGTACCCGCACCGGATACTTACCGGATACGATACTTATCAATACGTACCCATAAAGTGTCAGTGTTTTAAAGAAAATCTTGACCGTCTCAACTCCTGGATTTAGTGAATAAAACGTAATAAGAATTTTAATTCATCCTAATATGAAACCACAAATTGTGAGAGATAGTACAAATGTTTATAGGTTTCAGGAAAAAAATGAAATATCTTTTTATTGTATAAATAATTTACTTGTTTCATGTATTTTTTAAACTTATCACATTTGAAATTTAAATATTTATGAAATTTTAGTTTTTGTAGTTAATACAACTATCAATATATA
>BMAC01000385.1:849509-906419 GCA_014905375.1 Phtheirospermum japonicum
TCATAATAAAAATTAAAATAACATATAAGTGATTAAATATATATGTATATAATATTAATTCTTATTTTATAATGTTAATTATATATATATATATAATATTAATTCTTATTATAATGTTAATTAGAGTATCTATCCTAATTATGTTAAGAAGATTCCTACATAATTAAAAAAAACTAATTCTAGGTGAATCAAATTATCATTAATATTAATTATGGTATCTATCATAATTATGTTAATAAAACTCCTACATAACTAAAAAAAGAAAATAATCCTACGTGATATTTTTTTCTCTCCTACTCACCTTTTTTTCTCTCTCTAGACTATTAATTATCACCTTTTTTTTCTCTCTCCAGACTATTAATTATGGTATCTATCATAATTATGTTAATAAAACTCTTACATAACTAAAAAAAGAAAATAATCATTTTTTCTCTCTCCAGACCTCTCTTTTAATATATATATATATATAGATAGATATAGATTACATACTACATCTAAATTAAAAGAAAATTAATTATATTAAGAAAATTTGGAAAGTAACATAATTTAAATGATAATTTATGATTTAATGGGATTAATATGACCTCAATAGGAATAAAAGACTTGATTGGATTCTACGGGATTTTATTTATTCAAAAGTGTATGGAATGAAAATTTTCCCTTTTTTAATTATCCATTGAACCGAATCTAATATATTCCTTTTTGAACTTAATTGCACCATTCAAGAGAGGGTGACACTTAATGTGGAATGTAATTGAATTTTATTGAATTTTTATTTGATAGAATTCCATATATTTTATAGAAAAACTCTATGAACTCATTCTAGCATAATTTTACAAAACTTTATATTATGGAATTATGCGATTTCAACAAAATTTGATATATTTTGAATTATTATAACTCTTTCTACAAGAGTTGTATTCAAAACTTTGAATAGTGTATGAATTGCAATAATAATATTTATTATGCAAGATTATAGTAAAAAATATCAACTATTAGAAAAAATATATAATATTATTTTACCTATTATTTAGTTAATCTTTTTTTTTTTTCATATAAAGCATTATTATATCACATTATTATCTTTAAATTTATATAACCATAGTGGTTTCTAATAAATCTATTGTAGCTACTAGCGACTCCTTCGCCCTAATATAAGCTCATCGTTTCCCACCTAACCTCTTTCTCTAAAGGATGCTAATCCAGGAGGGTTATGAAGAAACCACATTAACAAGGAATGAAAGAGCGTTTTATCGAGAAAGAAAGGAAGAACTGAAATTAAAGGGTACTAGTAATATATTTCTATATTATTCACACAATGAATGTGAATTTGACAAAAAAAAAATATGCTCACCTTCATACTCAATGATTAAAGAAAAAAATTGAACTATGCCGCTAAAAAAAAAATAACATTTTCACATTATTTCTTATGAAATAAACCGAAAGAATATTCCATAGTTTTAATATATTATTATAATTTAAGATTTTTCTCATTTTAATATCATAACACACACACAACTATATATATAATTTCTCACAAATATTGTTCACTAATTTTTTTTTCGTATAGATTGATTATAATTTATTGAGCGAAAAATCGTAAGAAAAAAAAAAGCATTATTGTGATAATAAATTTATAGAAGTGAGTAATTACATGAAAACTGGAATGAAAAGTTTTGATAACTTTTAATTAAAATATTCTCATTAATTATTTGAGTTTAAAAAATAAAATGAATTCCATAAGAATCATAGGTAGTAGGCAAGAATTTGGGAAAATGTAACTATAATTTTAGTTATCAAATAAATAAAACTCCATATAACTACCATTTAATTAAATTCATGAGAATTGCATGAAGTTAAGGAAACTAAAATTTTATAAAATTATGAGAATACTAAATAGAGAAACATTTTATTTTTGTGGAATCCATAAAATTCTACACCAAGAATACTTGGAATTTCATGGAGTTTTAATATTTATACAATTTCACATTGAGAACACTCTCTTAACTCTGTTAATGGCAAGTCCGTATTATGTGACAAATATAAGAATGTGAAGATTATATGAATTAATAGATATTTACCTTTAAAATATTTTCTCCAATAATTAATTAATTTTACATTATCTTCACATTTTTTCCCGGTCATATATACACTCTTTCAGACTTTTTTTCCTTAAAAACTATGTCTATCATATGAGAAATAAGATGCACTTCTTATACTAAATTAGTTTGAAAACCTGCGTGTTACGTAGACATAACGAATAAATACATAATAAAATAAAATTGAAAAAAATAATTATTTTAAAAGGAATCAACGACAATTATTAACTGAAATATAAATTAATTAATTGATGGGGAATATCCTTTCAGTTTTTGATAATTAATTGTACCAAAGTCATTTGGAAAATGGTGTGATTGTAATTGATAAGAATAATTAAATCAAGTATAATAATTCAGAAGCATGTAACTGGCAAAATCCTTTCAGTTTGATAATTAATTTGCTAAAATCATTTCCAAAATGGTATAAGAGTAACTAAAAGTATAGTAATTTCAGGAATATGTATATGGAAAATAAAGAATATTATTGTACAAAACTTTAGCAAATTTATGATGTTGTAGTATTTATGTATTCAAAGACTAATTTATCCAAATGATTGATTATTCAGGGAATCATGTATCAATTTAATATTTATTAAATTATCTCAAAATGTATTTCTGTAGTATATATTAGGAAAAGTCAATTTTAATTATAGTTGAAATATAATTACATGTAGGAGAAAATTAAGTTGAATATTAAATTTATATAATGCTGTTTTGTGAAAACATTCAACCTAATCGTGAAAGTAGAGTTAATGTTGAAATGTGAATTTTGGAATTTATTACATTTCCTTGGAGATTGATATGATTATCAAAAATTTTACAAAAGTATATTCAATATCGTAAAGATTTAAATTTCTATATTTTCGAAGCATGATATCCACCCTCACATATTATGATTTGCGAGGATATATTATTGAACCTACAAAGAAATAATAGTATTGGACTAATTAAGCAATTTGAAATTATCAGCAATATACACGCAATTTAAAGCATAATTTGCGTTGGAGGGGAGATAAAAAATATGAAAGAAAAAAAAGGTAAAAAGGAATGGTTAGCATGTTTGATTTATTAATTGAAGGAGGCAACTTTGGACTGATTGGAATAATTGATTTTGTTAGTTATTTTAGAAATTTCTAGATTTCAATTGATACGAGTAAAGTAATTCTAATAATGTCAAAACTATATATAAGGAAAAGTCCAATATAATTGTGAAAGTAGGTTAACTGTGAATCTTTTTGTAAAATATAGATTTTATGGAAGATTGATATGAATTAAAAAAATTCAAATAAGATTTAAAAATATTGTTATTTTATAAATTCCATGTGTTGCATAGTTAGCCATTTATTTTGTATAAAATAGCCAATTATACAACATACATCTTAGATTTAGAAACTATTTTTAAATAAAATAGTCGTAAGTAAAAAATAATTTTGATTTAACAATTTTATAATTTTTATTTAGTACAAAATAAGCTTAGACTAATTGAGATAATTAATTGTCCTATATTCAAAACTTTAATTGATGGGTAAATGAGATTTCATTTTGATATAGGAGTATTACTTTATATTAATCTTGAAAAACTTTAGATTATACAGAAGATTGAAAACAAATTTTCAAGAAAATATTACAAAATATAGGCAAATTATTCCTTATCTATAATTGAAAAAAAATAGCCCAGACTTCATGCTATAAACAAATATATTCTAAGATCGATTTATATAACAAAATATTAGGAAATTCAAAAGATATTATATTCTTAACTCATGTTGTATTTAATCAGTGTCCGATCAATAATTATTAATCATTATTATGTAATATTATATTTCCTATGTTTAGACGATTAAGTGCACACTTCAATTATTGCAAATAACTCTTCATTTACTTATATTTTATATTTGAAGTTCTAAAAATAAATTTATTTTAAATTTTATTATTAATACAACTTATTTATATTATTTTCACAATTAAGTTTTTTTTATAATTAACATTACCATCTTAAGTAATTTATTTTTTAATTAAGATAACTAATTTAATTTATTTTTTTCTTCTAATTATATATGAAAAGAAATGTCTAAGGTACCGTGAAAGTACCATATTCCCCACACTCCTGCATTTACATCTATTAATCTGTTAATATTTATAGATGAAGAATGATATTTTCACGGGACTCTCTATATGTAATTTTATATCGTTATATTAGAATGATAAAAGTAAATATTGAATTAGGAAGAAAATTAAGATAATAAAAAAATTAAATTAGGTAAGATATAATAAAAAGAAAATCAGGTTAGGAAAAATATAATAAAAGAAAATATATTAAATTAGATATATATTAGAATTCATATACTTAATAAGTTTACAAACCTCTAAAATTCGTCAAATAAATATACGAACCACCAAAAAACTACATTTCAGTCCAAAAATTCCTATATTCATTTAGTATGTAGGTGGGACATTGGATGATGAATGACATCCAATCTTTTCCCTCAAACTCACATACATTTTATAATTTATTGAGACAGTGTCAATGAGTGAAGATCCGAAGAGACAAATGATGAACAATTCTTCAATTGCATTTCAATCTTCAAAACATTTGTTAGAGGCAAACACCTTAGGTCAAATTGACGGGTTATGATCCGTTAGGCCACCTGTCTCAATACCATAATATATTAATTTTTGTATTCAAAAGTATTATTTTTTCATAATTCTCTAACTCGTACTATGACGTATTGATTTTTGTACTATGATGTATTGATTTTTTACTATAATGTATTAATTTTTGTACAATAATGTATTGGTATGAAATTTTAGCCTAACAGATAACTCGTTAGTTCGGCCTGACAAAAGTGTTGCCCTTTATTAGACACATCAATAAGACACCGTTGACCTACAATATAAAGCCTTAACAACAAAATTATCAATCATATCTTCATGATGATTAATGAAGATACTCTTTAATATCAGTTTTAGTTAATAAAATTGCTAATCGATTCAAATATTACATTTTCAATGAATAAAATTGTTAATCTATTCAAAAACCTTGAAGAGGAAAAACTTAGAAATAACAATTGATTTCAAAAAAAACCCTAAAACTTAATATTATTACTCTCTTTCTCTCTCTCTCTCTCTCTCTCTCTCTCTCTCTATATATATATATATATATATATATATATATATATATATATACACACACATATATACACTCACTAGTGTAACACCCGTGCATTATACGGGATTTGTAAAAATAAATACATATTACACATTCTCGAAAATATATTTAAACCATACCACAAATTGTTCAACTCTAATTATGAAAAACTTATTTAAAACAGTAGTTATTCTTTGTAAATTTATTTTGGTGTGTTTATGAAAAGATAACATATTTCCAACCCGGTCATATCTTACTGATTACACACTCATGACCTTCATTTTAAATGCTGTAGCACTTATTTGTAAACTACATTTCTCGTCTGGTTCACACTCACACCGTTTTCGTCGCAGCATAGAATCTTCAATCATTTTATGCTCTCGACTATCGAGATGGCCACATAAAGTTGACCATGACTGAATACCGGCCTTGGCAGATACAGTTCAACATATGAGAGTGTTTGTCCTTGACTCTTATTTATAGTCATGGCAAAGGAAACAATAATTGGAAACTGCCTCCTTTGTAACTTAAAAGGTAATTTGCTATCAGAAGGGCTCAGTACCATACGCGGAATAAAAACTTTGGTTCCGATATTGTTACCCAATAGAATTTTTGCTTCGATAATTCTATCGTTAAGTTGTGTCACAACCAACCGCGTACCATTGCATAATCCTGAGGCTTGGTCTGTATCACCATAACTGAAACTCCCACCTTCAAACACAATATGTGGTTTGGTATTCCTGAACAATTTATCGTGTTCAAGAAATTGGTCGAGTAAACCTCATTCTGATTTTCTGAATCCGCAAAAGTCTTGCATATGCTGTCAGAACTAAGATATTCCTTTTCCTCTCCTGGAATCATCGACATCACATAATCATTCACCTCCTCCACAATACTATTGGTCGGTGCTAGTATCGCTCTCTCTTCCAAAAATGAAGGGACCGAAAAATTGTCTAACAGTGAAGAATAAGTGCTCTGAACAATGGCTGCTACATGGTTACCTTCGGAAGAATGGATCAGTAAATCTTCAGGAATATCAATTAAAGTTTCCCCATCAGCTTCCGAAAGTTCTATAAATTCACAAAAACTCTATTTTTTCTACGCCGATCTCTCCATCTCCAATTTTGAGTATCCATTTGGAGAAATCTTTAATCTCCTGGGAAGTTAAGCTCGTCATTGATTGTCCGACACTCAATCTCATATTCCTTGTCGACCGTAGGACTTTGCAATGACCACATAGCCTCGAAGAACTTATACTCGAGTAAACGACATCCTCCCTACTTCCCTTTGGTATAACACTACTGCAAAAATAGCTTTTTACGGCGGTTCTGGGAGACTTTTTACGGCGGTTTTGGAACCGCCCTTAAATCCACCGCCGTAAATTTTTACGGCAGTTGTTCTAAAACCTCCGTGGAAAGTGAGACTTTTTACGGCGGTTTTCTTGAACCGCCGTAAAAAGCAACGGCGGTGGATTCTACGACGGTTCTTGAAAAATACCTTCTAGAAAGTCTATTTTCCAGAACGGACAATTCACGGCGGTTTTTTAAAAATACCTTCTAGAAAGTAGTACAAAATTAAAAAAAAAAAAGAAGAAATGAAAGCAGGTGCACCAATTTCTAGAGATTCATTCTTTTGCTGGAATTATATCTTGAAATTAACATTAAAATGCAAGGCTTCTTGAATTTTTGCAAGCGCAATATACATAGCCATTGAAATAATGATTCAGAAATATCTAAAAAACACTCAGGCCCTCGATCTCTAAAAACACAGCTCAAACATTTCTTCTTTTTCTTTGTACAACATTCTGAAACTCCTATAAGCCTATTGCCTATAGACACCTCTACAATTGATTCCAACCTTTACACACTCTGCAAATCGAAAACATACAAATAGTCATACTTATACTTATTGATAAAACTTAACTGAATACACAGTAATAGGGAATTGGTAATTATTATTATTATTATTATTATTATTATTATTATTATTATTATTATTATTATTATTGACAACAATTAAAAAATTACTTGTTGAAAGTTGTTAAATTCACAACAAACCACAAACGAATGCTACGTGTGTGGGTCCCATGCCAAGCTTTCAACCTCAACTGCAGCCAGCCATCTAAACCCATTATGTGAGGGTAATCTGCCATCTTTCTGCAAAAAATACGATTTTTTGTTGCCCAACAAATACTACAAATTAATTGATTAGAGAGAAAATAAAATAAATCGTACCATAACTACAGAACGATCTGACGATCCACTGAGAAGAATTTGAGGAGAAAAATGATTCCATACAACTGTTTGGACCTGAAGTCATGCATGAAACAGAGATAAATTACAGATAAAGAACTATTATTGAACAAGATTATATAGACTTATATAGCGTTTCCTTGTCTGTATGCAGTGGCGGATGTATATGGGGGCTTGGGTGGCACAGGCTCCCCCAATTTTTTTTTCCTTTAATCTATATATATATATATAATAAAAAGTTGTCATTTATCATGCAACACAAGGACGTACTGAAACTCTTACTCCCATTCTATTGACGGATAAGTCTCACGGAACTTCTAACATGAGCTTTGATTAAAAAATAAAAAATAAAAAAAGAAGAAAAAGAAGAAGAAATTATACATCTATAAATTAATTGAACTCTTGCTCAAATTCATACAACTTATATCAGCAGTTCAAGAATATATATATATATATATATATATATATATATAAAGTTATTAATTATAAAAAATAATTGAGTTTTTCTTAGTTTAAATAAAGAAAAAGTGTATTAATTTCTACATTAGATAATCTTGTTATTTAAAATTTTCCTAATTCTTAATTTTAGAACAAGTGATGTATAATGATATTTTTGGTAATATTTCACGAAGATTTGAACTTAGATGTTGATAATTCTTGTTTATCATCAATATTTATAAGTTTTAGATATATTATTTATTCCGATTGTTGGGAATTCTTTATTGACTTGAGCATTTGGTCACTTGTAAATCTTTTTGCCGACATATTAAGTAAAGAAATAACTATTGCTATTGGTATTTCATTTACTTAAATTATAGTAATTTGGTCTTCGAAATTTTAATAGTATTATGATCTGTTTAAATAGTCTTCTTTAATTTGTATAAATAGAAGCTAGCATTAAACTTTCCAAAAGTATAATTTCTTTTGAAGTTAGTGTCAATTCTCATGTGATGATGAGTGTAGAAATAGTATTTTAGAAAAATGACGTATATAAAATAAAATTGTATAATAGCATGAGAGATCAAATATTGCATAATTATTCTAGTTACATATCGAGGGAAAGAGTGATTTTTTTTTTTTATTGTTAGCATGATGCAATTGTAAGTCGATTCCAAAATATGATAACTCGATGAGAATAATAGTAATTTTTTTTTCTTAAACCCTTATTAGATTTTATACTTGTTATTTAATATGATGATTTCTTGAGTATAATTTTAATAAATAAAAAATTTTATTGTGTTTGTGTCCCACCAAGAATTTTGTTCTGTATGGTTCTCCAAGGTTAGATTACATGTTTCCGTAGCCAGATCCCAGACCTTATCCAAGTTGTCCGCACTTGCACTAGCAAGAATGTTCCTGAATAATCCCATAATTGAAAGGACAAAAAAAAGCCATCACACTTCCAAAAACAGAAGAGAATAATTAATTATAAATTAATACTTGTACTCTTTGTTCCAAGCAAGTGCAAGAACTGAATTCGCGTGGCTGCCATCTTTGTATTTAACATATTTCTACTCAGAGGAAAAAAACAAAAATGTTAGGAGTTCATTCAGCTAATCAAAGATCTAAGAACAGAAATAATCCACAAATATTTAGTATTTGTATATAAAGCAACAATTGAAGTTCGTTAATGAATACGGATTGAAGCATCAAAATGTAAAACACCTTATATGCAAGAAGAAAAATTGCTTAGTTCCAAAGGAAAAATAAATCAGTGTTCAAGGCACAACCAAAGAAGCTAACCTTATTTCCCTTTTTCTTATTTTCAGTAATACCACCCAATGTAGCAGCTGGTCGGACCTCATCCATCTAAAAAAGTATCATATTTCAAAGATATTAATTATTCAAATCTAACCCATGAACCCATCATCTAACTTACGAGTCCACAAATTACAAACAATATCAAGGTCCCATATCTCAGTCACGATGTCTCTTGTGCCCACGGCGATAAAGTTGCCTGTAACCAAATAAGATAAATAAATAAATAAAAATAATGATAATAATGATGATGATAATAATAATAATAAAGCATACATCATATGGAACATCGGCAAAAAACAAAATACACGATAAATATGCCAAAGACCACTCCACAAATAAAAACATATATATGTGTGCAACAATTTTACCTTTGTCTGCACCTTTAAGAGGAGAATCGAGCCATGTTGTGCAAAGGGGAAATGCTGGAATGACAATTTCATGGTGTACATACTTGTTTGACTCCGAATCATCACCACCCGAGAGTCTTCCAATATCCAAACCTGTTTGCAGCGAGCGATTTCAAAAGATCAATGAGGGGCTAATGTTGGAAAGAAGGAAAATATATTTTGCCACAAACAATTACATGCCTCAAGATAGCTGACATCAGCATCATTTCGAGCGCAAACTATGATAGCATCATCCTGTTTTATCGTGATATCCTCCTCTTCAGAGTAACTAAATCAAAAAAAATGAGCATCTTTATGAGGAGAATAGTCTCAGATAACCGCATAAAATTGGTAATTTTTTTCAGAGAATCAAACCCACAATCTTAATTTTCATTTCTTTACGGAACAAGGCTCCATCATAGTTCATTAGCTTTCATCATGCATAGAAATATTAAAGTCTTTTTTACATCTTCAATACAAAAAATTACAATTTAATACTTTATTTACTGAAAGCATAATTAGTTATTTCTCAGTCCATTAAAAATATATATAAAAGACCAACCTTAACGCATCGAATCATACTAAAAATTACATCATTCAAATGTTTACATATTCACTAGTGAACAATTGAGAAACCCCCACTGCAATAAATCAAGATTCTCCAACCATCAAACGTACTGAACTAAAGAACTTTGAAATTTGAAGCTATCACGATTCCCTATTTTCATTAACATGGTCTATATAAAATATCAAAGTCATTTTAATTCAACATAAAAGAAATAGACTGGCACTTCAAGGTCATGATCTATTCAGAACCAATATCAAATAGTTCAGCTATTCACAATGAGCCTAATATGCAAAACTGCATAAGTAAATCAAAAAGGCCTAGATGAATCATAACATTTACTAGAAAACCACAATACTGATGTGTGTGTGTGTGTTTGTGTTGTGTGTATGTATTGTGTGTAAATAGATATAATGCATAAAGAAGCAGTAAAAGACAATTTCCAAGCTGTAAAAGTTCAGTATTTGAAACTCATCTTTAATCGATATGTAATAATTTCCAGAACACACACCAAATTAGGCAAAAATGATAACGAATTATGCGCAGTGCCAAGCTGATTAAAATACAAGAAACCCTTTACCAAACTCAAAAAAATGAAGGCGTCGTTCAAAGCTAGGTATGAGCCTGACAAGCCAATCGCCGCCGCCACCGTTGCTATCAATGCCGGTGACTTCAAGCTCCGCACCTCCATGACCGATGCCACCGTCTCCTACGGCCCCATCTTGAACGGCTTGGCTTTAGCCGTTGAGGAACCCGACTTCTTTATCATGGACTACAACGTCCCCAAAAAGGATTTTAGGTTTCAATTCATCAATATTTGTAAGAGTGGCCGAAAAACCGTTGAACTTGACTTACATTCACAACAAAAATGATCAGCGGACGATATTGGACAGGACTTTGGTGATCGATTCAGCTAATAAGGTTTATGCTAATCATTTCCTTGGCACCAACAACACTAAGGTGAAGATATTTACTCACACAGAGGGTTGACGACTTTCGAGCCGAGCTATGATTTGGGAAAGAACGCGTGGGATTTGCTATTTCGCACAAGGTGAATGTATTCCGGGCCGGCATTGATGATATATTCTGGGCCACCTATCAAACATCTAGCAAGGATTTGGGGGTTGAGTGGTTTCGTAGTTCAAAGACGCAAGGCACGTTCAAGGTTATAGCGTCGGTCAATTTGGCAGAAGAACGGAAAACGGCGAAACTGTGTGCTGAAATGACATGGGACTACGAGATGTGATTTGCTATCGTCTTTGTTTATCTGCTGCAAGGTTCAGTCTGAAAAAAAAAAGAAAAAGAACACTTGTAATGAAGTGAATATCTTTTGACTCCTTATCATGGCATTCATTTATGCTGCTTCATTTCTCAAGCGAGCTGGTGATAATTTGCAGCAAACCTTTTAACTATTGTTATCCTCGGTTCATATTTCATTCATGAAGTTTCAGTTTACTACTGCCAATCGTGCAAAAAGTTTCACCCATTAATTATGCTACATTCAGTGCACACTTATCACTTTTCACGTAACTCTTATTTATATCGTCTCTTTGCTTTAATACATTTTGCCGAAACTCTCTTTCCAAAAAAAAAGAAAGAAAAAAAAAAGCTGATTAAAATACAAAAATACAGACTCTTAAATTTGTTGGTCTCAAGCTTGTCAGTGACCCAACAATTTTTGTTGGTTATGGTTTAACATGAGAAAAATTTATTTGCTGGTTTCAAGTTGCAGAAAAATAAACAAAATCCTAAAATATTAAAAGGAAAAACAACCGTCACAAATTAAGCAAGAGAAATGAAGAAGAATAATATACGAGGATTGGGGGGATGCCCACGCGCTGGATTGGAGTGGGTTTTGCGATTTATTTTTTTGATAGGGCACGAATGAGGCGGGAATCTAATCCTAATTCTTTGAAGCTCTGCTCTTCTTCATCCTGTTCTTCTTCACCGGCTACAACTGGTTTAGCTTCTGCGTTTTCTTGTGATTTTTCTTGTGGTGGTTTTTCATCTTCATTATCGTTCTGAGCATTCCTTTTTCTTTTCGCCATTGGCGGTGACTGGAATATTGGATGAGGGGAGTATGAATGTGACGACGGTGGAAATCGCGCCAAGGAAATAGGGTTTACTAGGGGTTTTGATTTTGATAGTGGGTCGGGATTTGGAACGAGTTAGCTATTCACGATTGGGTGGTTGTATATATTTTTTTTTTCTCTTTTTTTTTTTGCTTTTGCAGATCGTTGGATGAGACATGGATCAACGGTCGAAACAACATGATTGGGCAAGACACGGATTGGTGACATGACAGACAACTTTCTACGGTGGTTTGAATAGAATCGCCGTTAAATATCATCATATTCAAGGCGGTTCTAATTGAACCGACGTTAAATCCAGCGAACTAATTAATCTGTGAACTAATTAACGTCGGTTCTTAAAGAACCGCCATGAATACCTATTAATTCACGGCGGTTCTCAAATAACCGCCGTAGAATGTGCGATTTTTTTACGGCGATTTTGTTAAAACCGCCGTTAAAATCAGTGGATATCCAATTTTAACGTCAGTTTTGAGGAAACCGCTGTAAAATGACCTTTTTAACGGCGGTTTTAGCCACAACCGCCGTTAAAAGTATTTTTAAGGTGGTTTTCAGTGAACCACCTTTAATTAACAGCCTTAGAAAGCTATTTTTGTAGTAGTGTAACCAGAAGAATTTGATGAAAATCTCCTCCTAGAACAATAACTTTCCCCGCAAACGGTAGGGAGTCTCGTGGCTCGTGATATGCCTGAAGCTTCTATCCAATGCTTCCAAACAGAATCTATTCATCATTGGCGCTTCGTCCCAAATTATTAGTTTTGTCCTGTGTATGAGAGCCGCTAAGTCTGTATCCGGTGTAAATCCGCACATGGATTATTCTGATACATTTATTGGTATTCCAAACCTAGAATGAGCAGTTCGTCCTGACGGCAGTAAAAGTGCCGCAACTCCACTCGAGGCAACATTAAGAATAATTCCTCCCTTGCATCGTAATGCAGCAGATAAAGTTCTCCATACGAATGTCTTTCCCGTTGCTCTAAATCCATAAACAAAAAAGACGCCACCTTTTCCACTGGTCACCGCACTTAAAATTTCTTCATAAATAGCTCATTGCTCATCCGTCAATGTTGAACACAAATCATGGTGCTCTGTCTCTAAGAGTCTTCTGTCATAATTAAGTTCCTGCTGAATAAGTTTTTTATTTCCTTCCATAATCAAAGCATCATTCGGAAGAGGCATATCATTGAAGTTCTTAAGTGACTTTCTATTCTTTTGCAGCAATTTCTCCACCTCAACCAAAATGTGATTCTTCAACTGGTCATCACTAAGTTTCATGTCTGCACGGATAATGCAAACATGTCATCTAATATACACAACAAATAACTCAAAGATTTTCTTATGTCTGAGTAACCTATTGATTATATACAGATTGACTGTACCAAATTTTTTATTATCTAGTTATCCAGGATCAAAACTTCTCTTATTAAGTGGTGATGTTCATTCCCTGTAAAGGACCTAGCATTCCTAATGTTTAGATATAATTTAATACCCAAATTTGAATTAAATTATTAAGACTAATTAAAACTATTTCAAATAATGGTACTTATATTTTTTAAAGGTGAGAACGCATAAAAATATTATATGCAATGTATGTTTAATACGTCCATAATTTCTGGCAAATCTTTTGAATGGCTTTAGGGGTGAATTTATGTTTGAAATATTACCATAGACGCCGAGCAGTTTGCGTTGTTATGGCAAGATATCCTCCGCAAGTGTTTGCCAAGTCTTCTCTTAGACATATTCTGGTCGCAAAACACTTCCTAATAGTAGCAGTACAGCAAATAGTTTCCTTAGGAAATGCGGTGAACCCCAAAAGATTGCTTCAATTATTCCATCAATATATTCTTTGTCATCATCCAACAGTCCCAGTTTATAACACGCATCCTTGAATGATGGGAAAACTACACTATCGATGGTCCTAATATCTTCATGTGAGGCTTCTCCTCGACTGTGATGAAGCATAATTGATAAATAGTACGATTCTCGACTTCCACGTGGAACATAATCTAACCTACCCACTGCAATTCCTTTCTGCCTGAACTCCCAAACGTGTTCTTCTCTCTTCCATACAAACATCGTCGGGAACTCTGCATAAGTCAAGCTTCTCGCTTCTTAACTCTGCATCGTCGGGAACTCTGCATCGTCGTTGACAACATGATCAAGTGGGTCATCTTCATTGTAGGTTAAATACTGTTCACCTAGTAGATGAAAACTTAACCTCTGGACTTTTGGATTTCTGTAGTTAATGCCGAACGCAAAGACTCGCCACACCGCTTTGCATGGAGATATATATATCTGTAGTTGTATATATTATTTATTTCATCCACTTTCTATTCATCAACATCAGCGTCACTTCCCTCACTGATAGACACGATTACACAATCATTGCCCTTATTTATATACTTGAAAAGGTATTTAATAGATCTGAACTGGTTGCACCATTTGACATTAATGTGAATTGATATCTCATCACCAGTCGTGGATTATAAGTCACAACATATCTATTTTCCATAATATCTCCATTCTTATCAACATTATTTCCATCATCTCTTCTCTTATATAATGTATACCCATCCTCATCGACTATAGTTCTTTCCGCATATCTCTTCGCAAAATGCTCAATACACTTGCCATTTTTCAAGCACGCTTTGTCAAGGTTATATGAATTGCAAGGGCCATGGAGAATGTGCTGAGTTACCAACGTATAACATGGGATTAGTTTCTTTGTTTGGTATCTCAGCTGAAATAATCTGATCAACATCATCAGGGGTGGGTATCTTGGATTCACGTTGAAGAAATATAAGAATATGAGCGTGGGGTAACCCGCGCTTTTGAAACACCACTGTGTAGATTACTGCACCAACAACAACCCAAAGAATTGTTAACTGATTTATTATAATATCACGCATGGCTTTGTATAAAATTTGCTACTTGTAATTCTTGGAATATTATATTGCATTCTAAATACCTACAACGTATTATTTTGTCATGATTTTATAAAGTTATAAAACTATAAGGACTGTTATATACCTGCTCGAGTCATGCCAAATATTTGATTCTCTTTCATATCCTTTATTATTTGATCTAGTTTAATCTTGAAAATTCGACAAATAATATTTGGCCTATCCTCCGGCTTCAGTCCTTGGTTATCCAGAAATCTCTTGATTTCTGGCCACTTTGGATGCAAGTGATTGTAATAAAAAAATCTGGATACCCATACCATTTGCAAATAGCCATAGCATCTTGATAATTCTGCAATATATATCTGGACCCTCCCATGAATGAAGTCGGTATAAATACTCTTTGGCCGGTAGAAGATGGTTATGTCTCACCTCGTGAAACAACATCAACAATTTTTTGATATTGTGCTGATCTTAAAAGTACTTAGTTGTTCCTAATGTGTGAGATTCTTTCCGATTCAACCATCGTGTAACCATCGACCAAGATCTGTTGAAATAGTTTTCTTCCATATAGCATGGTCTTCGCCTCTTTTTTCGTTCCTGTATTCTAAAAGTGAAAAATTCTCTCATAGTTAATGTCTTCCTTTTACTTGCTGTACTTGTCAAAGTGTCGCTGTGTGGAATTCCCACTCTATATCCATCCTCTTCGTAAGGAAACAACAACGGGTATTGCATTGGAAGATACGAAGGGTGCAACGCACTAATACATTTAGAAACCCAGACCGAGTCTCTATAATTACATCCCCTTTTTCAAAGGACTCATCAAAGTCACCAGGAATAAGTGCTGCAACCTCGGGAGCCATAGGTAGATTGTTCGTTCGACCGTCTGATTGGCGTCCTCCAATGAGTTGTAGTTTAAGATTGACTTGATGATCTGATTGGTAACGTTCCCGTACACTTCAAAACGATTTTACCAATGGGTTATATTCATAAAGCATAATTCTAATATCATTTACAATGCTGGCATTGATTAGCACATATTTGTCCTTATTTTTATTAGTATTTTAGTTCGTTTTTGTATTTGTTTTTGGTGTAAGTTGGGTAGTTTAAGCTTAATTCCGTATTTTTATACTTCCAACTTATTTTACCGTATTTTGATAGTAATTGATGAGAATAGGTGATTATGTCAATTTTTTCACCTTACAGCTAAGTAACCGGAAGAGTTTAGCGCGTAAATAGATGAAGTTCGATATTCAAGAGTGGAGAACGAGATTTTCGATGAACGAGTAGCAGAAAGATTGAGAAAATGAGACATACTCTCAGTAGCGTCGATCGACGCGAGCGTCGACGCGTTCCTGCCCACGACGGTCGGCACTATGTCGACGCTAAGCCGACGTAACTTGCTATTGCGTCAATCCATGACCGCGTCAGTTGAGGCTCCTGCCCAGTCGACGCGAGCGCACAGGCAGCGTTAACGCTGAGCCCCTATTCGCATCGGTTGACGTGAAGTCGACATGACTGCCTAGAAATGCGTTTTTAGGTTTTCTTGTGCGCCAAGACATGTTATAACTATAAATACCCTTCATATTTCTGGTTTTTAAAAGAGACACGACTACCCAGGGCTAGAGAGCACAGAAATAACACATTTACACACTCCGTTACGAAGATAGAGATCGATATTGAAGATTCAAGTTTATTACGTTCAAGACTCACTTCAAATCAAGATCTCTGTTCTAACTTCTGGCTTGCTGGGGATTTTTATCGCTTTTACTAGTTTTAATAAGTCTTCTAAACTCTTAATTATTTTCTTAGTTAAATTCTTAGTTAATTTTAGGGTTAGACAATTAGTTCTCAATTTATTTTATGCTCGATACTTTGGATATTTTGGATTCATCTAGTTTATTTATGCAATTTGATTTATGCTTAATTTCCCATTTTTAGATTCTTATGATACAATTGCTTCATGGTAGTCTCTTATACTCATGTTCATAGATTCGTTGTTGTTATTCACAAGGATTGATTAGGTTTAAATCATTACTGTGTTTTATTGCTAGTTTAATTATTTCTTAGTTCTTAGGTTAAGTAGTTTAATTATTATTCTTAGTTGGTAATCTAGTTTAAAATAATTATTTTAATTAGTTTTAAATCAAAATCTTCAAAAAAAACCAATTTGTATGTATTATATATGATTGAGAAAAACATTTAAGAGACCGAATAGTTGTCCTCGAGAGAATCGACTTGAGTCAACTTACCTCCCTACAAGTTCCTCGTACTCTTGCGAGCAAGCTTGCGTGTTTAAAATTAAATATCTTAAAAGGGTGCACGAAAGTTTGAATCAGAAATTTGGCGTCGTTGCCGGGGACAACGAGTAGGAATTAAAGATGTTTTTCATTTTAATTTCTTTTTGAGTTATTATTTCCTTTTTATTTTACAATTGGCTTGGATTTCTGCCATTGGTACGTTGAGTTGTTGTTGAGTGCATGCAGGGGAGGCAATCTCTTAGACCCAAACTTGCGCCATTGCTCGACAATATCCATTGTCCAAAATGAGCACGATCAAGGCCTATCCCTATCGATACATTTAATTTATCCATTGATACTACATTTGATCAAATTCAAGTTCCTGACACAATGTTAGGAGCACAATCAATTCGAAACGGTGACTCCCCACCAAGATCACCTCCACGTCACATTCAAAATGGGTATGGTAGTGAACCAATCATTATGCAGGGAGAACCACAACCCCGAGCTTATTGGGCTAATTATCAGCAAAACGTGGAGAATATGAGACAAGACGCGGGGAGAAACGAAGGAGTTAACCAACAGCCTAACGTAATCAATCACCAACCCAACATGGTAAATATGAGGCAAAATGAAGAGAGAAACGACGATCTCAATCGTCAGCACAACATTGAGAACGTGGCATTAAGGAATGAAGATTTTCTTCAGCATAACGAGTATACTAACAATCATAGACACATAGACGCTTGGTTGCCAAATCAAAACCATGGCTACGAACAAGACCATTTCGAAAGGAGATACGAGCGCGAGAATAATTATGAAAGAAACGCATATGACAACCGCTACGAGAGAGCTAATGACCAAGTTAGAGAACCAAGGGGAGATCGTGCACCTAGACAGCGCGATTTGGCACGTCCGAAGGTTGTACCTTTTAGGTCCATTATTGTTCTTGGTCCAACCGCATGAGAAGTGGAGATTAAACCGCATAACCTTAATTTACTCCCGACTTTCCACGGAAGTGCCCATGAAGACCCTTTGGCATTTTTGAACTATTTTGTTGATGAAGTTGGCCAATTTGTGGTTAATGGCCTTAACCAAGAGGAGGTTGCAAATGATTTGTTTCCCTTATAGCATAAAGGACAAAGCGACGTCATGGTTACTATCCCTAGAACCTGGTTCGTTGATTGATTGGGAGATGATAAGTGAGAAGTTCTTAAATCAATACTATTTGGCACAAATAACGGGGCATCTTTGGAGGCAAATTCTTACCTTTGAACAGTTGGAGGGAGTGCTATTTCATGAAGCGTGGGAGCGTTACAAGATATTTTTGAAAGCTTTCCCCCACCATAACTACTATCCGAAGATGACTAACCAAATTTTCTTTGATGGATTGTTGGACCATGGAAAACGGGAAGTTGAAATAGCGGCAAGAGGAGACTTTGGAGATTTGACAGCCACCGAGGCAAGACGAGTTTTGGAGAAGCAAAGCGTAAAATCTAGACAAACCAACTCCCGGCCTCGTAAATTGAAGGTTAATGAAATATCTATTACCGATCCTAATTTAGATGATGAGAAATTAGCAGCTTGGAAAGCCGAGCGGGCGAGCAAGGCCTCTTTAAGAAAGGTTGCTGCGATGTGTCACTAATGCGGATCCCTCGAACATTTAGCAGACATGTGTCCAAACAATGTTGAAGAGCAAGAAGACGTTAACGCAATCAAGAATTATTCAAATCAAGGGCCCAGGAAGTTTACCGCGCAACGTGATAACTCTCTTTTTAAGTGGGGCCCAGGAAGCCCGAATTATATACCACCCGATCTGCAATACCCACCACCACATGCGCAAACACCATTGCCCCCGCCACAAAATAATTTCTATACGCAAGGGCAGGTGCCTACAACTGTTCAATCAACTGATCAGCTTTTGGTTTGGCAGCAAAATCAAGTGGCCAGAACTATTAAAACCGAGATGGACTCGCGGACGTTCGAAATGAAATCACTGACATGAAAAAGGCTATTCTTGAGAATACAGCTGGGCAGAGGAAACTAGAAACAGCAATAGGACAATTATCGACCCACCTAGTTCAACTCTCGAGCAAGAAGGGTAAACTTCCAAGCCAGGCAGAACAAGCGTCGGCAGTTCATATACTTCGCAGCGGAAAGAAAATCAATAACGGAATAGTTGGCCAAGATGAGGAAATCGAAATCGAGGACAAAACACCAACTCCTTGCACGGACGATGTTTCTAAACCAGTAGATAAGATGCATAAACCTGCTAATAGATATGTTCCTGGATCCATTCAAGGAACGATTCCGAATGACGCCCTTGGCAAAGACGATGTTCTTAAACCATCACCGCCAAATCAATTGACGACACCGATCAAGGATGTTATTCCTTTTCCAAGCTGTTTGCGTCTAGCGAAAGAGAATAAAAGATTCATGGAACTATATAACCTATTGAAAAATGTCAATATTAACTTGCCACTTTTGGAGTTAATCAAAATAATGCCCGCCTATGTGAAATTTTTCAAAGAACTTGCTTCGAGGGAGAGACGCTTGGTGACAAACCAATTTGTAACACTGCCAAAGGAAGTGAGCGCGATATTCAAGAAGCCATTACCACCTAAGGAACGCGATCCTGGAAGTTTCTGCATTACTATTTCCTTGGCTAATGGACAAAAAACAAAAGGAATGTTGGATCTTGGAGCAGGATTTAATCTAATGCCTTATTCACTTTATCGAGAATTTGATCTTAGACCACTAAAGCCGACGACCATGCGACTACAGTTGGCCGATCGCTCAATTCGGCTACCTTTGGGGATGGTTGAGGATGTTTTAGTGCAAGTTGGAGAGCTAGTAATTCCGGTGGATTTTGTGATTTTGGGCGTTGGCGAGGTGACAATTGCGAGCACGGAGCATACCATTTTGTTGGGGCGCCCATTTATGTCTACCTCCCATACTTTGATTGATGTTCACAAAGGGAGGATGACAATGACCGTTTTGGGCGAAACAGTGACGTTTTCTCTAAAAGATATTCAAAACACTCCCACCCCTGCCATGTAAGATGATTGTTCGTTCTTTGATCTCGTTACATCATGTATCCACGAGCTAACAGTAATCGCAACTTTGGACAAATTAGGCGACGAGGACGACGCCGGAGTTCCAATGAAGGAGGGGGATACACTAGAAGTTGACTTAAGTGAAGCGTTTGATGAGTTCGACGATGAGAAGTATTTGAGTGGGGAAGATTTGATCGAGTTTCTAGGAATCGACATAAGTGATATTATTGAAGAATTTAAAGATTTTAATGATGAATCGGATGTGAGGAATGAAGCACCTAAAATTGAGCCAAAGATGGAGTTGAAGCACCCACGAAATCGTTCGGAGTACGTTTCCCTCGACCCCAACAAAAATTCTGACCATGCAAAGAATAAGGGTGAGGCATACGATAGCACTTGGATGACAAATAAGAAGAATTCGAAAGAGGTTCGCACCAATGAAGTTATAAACTTGTAGTATGAGGTTGGTCAATTAGTGCTGTATAATCATACCCGTAAGTTTTATCCAACCAATCTCGAGGCCGAATGGAGTGGACCATTTTTAGTAAAATAATTGGACGAATATGGAGTAGCCACTCTATACAATGAGCATGACAAGACGAATTCCAAGTTCACAAGCATTGACTTAAGCCTTATTACGAAAACTATATGAAGAGTCGAAATAATAGCAAGAGAGAGTTCGTGGGTCCACCACGAGCAAGAGATTGATCAAGCATATAGCGTTGAGCAAGCTACGTTAAAATTTGTGCTTCTCGGGAGGCAACCCGAGCTTTCTGTATCCTTTTGTATTTTTAATTCCGTTTATTTCATGTTTTATTTTCGTTTTCATCTTCTTAGAACAGATGGAAGAACTCGAACGAGAAGAATTAATCAATCAAGCGAAGGAATAATCAACCAGCATTTCTACCCGCGTCGACGCTGAGACCTGCTCATGTCGGTCGATGCGGCGTCGACGCAACTGCCGAAGAATAGCTCTCTGTCGCGTCGATTGGGCTCGCATCGGTCGACGCAGCATCGACGCAAACCCAAACCTAGCCCAGAACGCGTTTAAAACTCGGATTTTACCCACCAACCCGACCCGAATTCGAGTGACCCGCGGCCTAAGGTCCAGAATCAGCTTTTAACTCCGCCCAAAACCCTCCCTTCCTCACTTTTCCCCTTCTTTCTCAACTTACAACTCAATCTTCTTACATTTTTCACAATTCTTTCGTTCTTCACCAATTCCTTGCAATCCAACCCAGGAATTCCACCCACCATCTTACATTCAAGCTAGTTCTCCAATACGGGCCAAGTGGGTTTGGAGCAATTTCCTGGAAACGAGCTAGTTTTGAGCAACAATTGTCGAGGTACTTCGCTTAAACTTTCTTGGGGTTATTATTATTGTTGTTGGTTGTGTTTGGGAAGCCTTTGGTTCAAGAATTGTTCAAAGTTTATAGTTAGTTGAACACGCACGCCAAGTGTTCGACAAAATTCCCCAAAGAACCAAAGGGATTTATTTTTGAGAATTTTTACTCCCTTTCAACTTAATAACGACTCATAATGTCTCGGGCGGCAAAACGTAACGATATTTTGGGGAAATACGGAGCGACGTTCCCAATTTACGACAAAAAGGAGGGGAACGTTTTTGAAACTATTCAATAATGGGGGTTCGCGACCCATCAGACTATTAATATAGACGGAATTGAGTAGCAAGCCTCAAATGGTTCGGAGAACCATACCGACCTTTCCCGTTACGTCGACGACCTCGGTTGTGGAAATTTTGCCCGCATGCACCTTCCCGTATTTAGCGAGCTTATGCTCGAATCTTTTGCAACGTTGACAATCCGCAATGATGAAACGTTCTCTTGTCATTTGGGAGGAAACGAAATCCATGTGGACGAGGAGATTTTTGGTAACATTTTTGGTTTCCCGACCGAAGGGGACCACCCGATTGGCGTCCAAGGATTCGACTTAGCCTCATTTTGGGGGATGATAACCGGGTGCAACACGGGCGATTGCAAGCGATTTCCATGCTCGAAAATCCAAGATGACGCCCTATATATAGCTTATAAAATCCTCGCCCACATTGTCTTGTGCAAAAATGAGGCAACATACGCGACCAAGCCCGAGCTTTACGTTCTATAATGTCTTCTTGACGTTCGTCAACCCCGTCTTTACCCTTTAATCGTGCAAGGACTCTACAATGTTTCGAAGGGAACGCCGGGTAGTAAATCGCCACTTCTCTCCTTCGCACCGTATATCACCGGCCTCGCCCGTCACTTCGGGTTTGATCTGGCCGAAAACGGACTTCGACAACTCGGGACATCTCTTCTTTCATTGACACGTGCGCCTGCACCCCGAGTTAGGTCCACTACTCATGGAGGATCCTCGTCTCGACCGATCGACGAGGATGGCGATGTGACCATGGAGCTGGACCCACATGCCAATTTGGGCCTGAGTTCTGAATGGGGTCAATTTTTCTAGGACAACCGAGCATTTCAATTGAAGATGTTCGACAAGCTCCAAATAATCGACAACAAGATTGACACGAACCACGAGCAAAACCAACAGAGCTTGAGGAAGACGCGAGCTCGTATTTCAAAACTCGAGGAGCAATTTGAGGCAGCGTTCCCCCAGCTCGGCATGGATGTCGATGAGGTTCCTAAGGATGATGGGTCCCGTGAGTTCTGAAATCTTTGTATCGTTATTTTTAATTTAATAAAAAAAATCCAAAAATATTGTTCTTTTCTTTTCTTTGCTTTTGTTTGTTTTTCTCAGGATATTTCATATCACGTACGTTGAAGCAATGGCCAATTGCACAAATCAACGCGTAGCGGCTCGACCTTCTACATTTTCAGGGATGTCTCTTTTTCCTTCCTTTTTTTGATTTTTGGATGTATTTGTGGCAATCAGGAGATTGCTGGGATTTTTAGAGAGGGGGTGGTCGAGTGTGAATTTTATTGCTTAATTGTGTAATTTTTATATTTGGCCTGTAATAACTAAATACTTAAACGTGATTAATTGCTATTTCTGCGCTAAATTGTGTTTGTATGGCTTGCCTTTCGAAGTTGACTGTGTATGATTTGATGTTCTTGTCTTTGAGCGTGTATAAGTGCATAAAATTTTTCAAATTTATTATCTATATATTGTAAAATGGTACATGGACGCAATTGATTTCTAAAACCTTAAAAGTAGCGTCAATTCAAACTTTTTCATGCAAAAAGCCTTTGAGTAGCATGAGTGTTTATCATCATTGCATGTGCTTGAATAAGTTTCAGTCTTGATATCTCTTAGAAACTGCTTTGTGTAGTTGACTTTGAAAATGACGTTAAGGCACAGAAAGAACCCTATTCCGGTCGTATTCATATATTTTAGCCACTATAAATTCTGAATGAGCCAATCATAACCAAATTATCCATGCCTATAGCCCTGAGTGATTTTATTGAGTTGACCCCTACTAACCCATTAAAAGCGTGGGGTAGGAGTTCGTCAATTTTTATTGGTTATTAGAGTTTTGGGAAATTTTATTAGGGATTTATGAATTTTTATAATTAAGGACCACCATCCGAAAAAAAAAATAAAAGAAAATAAAAGAAAAAAATAATACCCCATAAAAAATTATAATAAGGGGGAAATAAAAAAGAAGAAAAAGAAGGATGGTGAGTCTAAGTTGAATTTGTGTTGAGTCATTGCCTATGCTTATAAAGGCTTGAGTATATTATTTATTTTATTATGATGCCTAATGTTTAAAGGCATGAGTTGTGAAGAAGCGTATCATGAGCTTCTATGTTGAATAAGTGGTTTGAGCAAAAAGTCGGTTGTAGAGTATCGAGTTGAGAAATAGCCTGTGTTTAAAGGCTAAGTTATGAGTATTTAGTGAGGTTTTATTTTGAGCGAGGTGAAGCACATTGCTTCGTGATTAGATTAGGTTGAGTGAGTTATTGATCACGTTAGATCGTGAGTTAGCCACACGACTTATATATTCCACACCCGTCCCAAAAGACTTATATTACAACCCGAAAAGACCTTTTTCGATTCTTAGTTTGATAACACACTTAATTTGCGATTGAAAAGAGATTGATTTCCGGTTCTTGTTTATTGTACTTGCATTTGTATGATTTGAGCGTATACACGTCCTATGCAGCAATGCTTGAGTGCTTTTGAGCGAACACGATATATATTTCTATTTTGAGAGGAAGCATGATTTTGATTTTGAAGCGACAATGTAAAAAGGGTGGAGTGTTTGAAGTTGCGTGATTTGTACCTATATTTTCAAAAATTATGTATGTAGCACGACACGACTCTTTGCATGGACTTATTTTCATTCTTGTTACTCTTTAAAACTATCGTTTGTTCGAGGATGAACAAACCAATTAAGCGTGGGGTAGTTGATTAACACATATTTTTCCTTATTTTTATTAGTATTTTAGTTTATTTTTCTATCTGATTTTGGTGTAAGTTGGGTAGTTTAAGCTTAATTCCGTATTTTTATACTTCCAGCTTAATTTACCTTATTTTGATCGTAATTGATGAGAATAGGTGATTATTCGTTGTTTTCACCTTACAGATAAGTAACTGGAAGAGTTCAGTGCGTAAATAGATGAAGTTCGATGTTCAAGAGTGGAGAAAGAGCTTTCTAGTGAACGAGTAGCAGAAAGATCGAGAAATGAGATATAATCTCAGTAGCGTCGATGCTACATCGACGCGTTCCATGACCGCGTTAGTCGACGCTCCTGCCCAGTCAATGCGAGCGCACAGGCAGCGTCGACGCGGAGCCCCTGTTCACGTCGGTCGATGCGAAGTCGATGTGACTGCCCAGAAATATATTTTTAGGTTTTCTTGTGCGCCAAGACATGTTATTACTATAAATACCCTTCATATTTCGGGTTTTTAAAAGAGACACGACTACCTAGGGTTAGAGAGCACAGAAATAACACATTTACACACTCCGTTACGAAGATAGAAATTGAGATTGAAGATTCAAGTTCCTTACGTTCAAGATTCACTTCAAATCAAGATCTCTGTTCCAACTCCGAGCTTGCTGGAGATTTTTATCGCTTTTACTAGTTTCAATAAATCTTCTAAACTCTTAATTTTTTTCTTAGTTAAATTCTTAGTTAATTTTAGGGTTAGACAATTAATTCTCAATATATTTTATGCTCGATACTTTAGATATTTTGGATTTATCTAGTTTATTTATGCAATTTGATTTATGCTTAATTTCCCGATTTTAGATTCTTATGATACAATTGCTTCATGGTAGTTTCTTATACTCTTGTTCTTAGATTCGTTCCTGTTATTCACAAGGATTGATTAGGTTTAAATCATTACTGTGTTTTATTGCTAGTTTAATTATTTCTAAGTTCTTAGGTTTAAGTAGTTTAATTATTGTTCTTAGTTGGTAATCTAGTTTAAAATAATTAGTTTAATTAGTTTTAAATTTAATATTGCTTTAGTTTATAATGATTAAATCAAAATCTTAAAAAAAAAAACCCAATTTGTATATATTATATATGATTGAGAAAAACATCTAAGAGACCGAACAGTTATCCTCGAGAGAATCGACTTGAGTCAACTTACCACCCTACAAGTTCCTCGTACTCTTGCGAGCAAGCTTGCGTGTTTAAAATTAAATATCTTAAAAAGGGGTGCACGAAAGTTTGAATCAGGCATCCAACCCCTTAGACTCTGTTCTGGAGCTATTACTGAAAAACTTAAGAATTTCTAGCGTGCATTAACTATGTGAATAAATCTAAATATGCATTCTACAAAATTTATCCAGATTATTAATTTAATCAATGTTGTTATATATGAATTTAAAGCACACCTTACATATTCTGTATCTATTAATATATTTATCTGAACTGACAATAAATTTATTGTTATCGAGCAAAATATAATGTAATTCTCTCACCTCATCACCTTAATCCGATTTTCTGTCTCATGTTCAGTGTCGTATATGTAGAGCTACGAGAATTTAGGTGTCGATCCAAATGTTGGCAGCAAACTTCCAATCCTGTGGTAGTTTGTACCCTTTAACTTGAAAACATATGGAGCATTTCCTTTGTTGATGGCTTTGTCCACCTTTCCTGCCATGGATGTATAACTAAACATACTATTTTATGAGCGTATATTATCTAAAAAATTACTACTTTGAGGATCTTCCCGTGACAGAAGGCGTCTAGGAGTTGTTGGCGGTTCTATAAGCAAAGGTAACTCCACCTTTCCTTTACCACAACAAATAATGAACTTTGGTTTTGATGTTAGCTTATTCTTGGAAATACGATCATCATACCACATAATTTCCCCATAAAACTGACACTCAAAAGTTGGGTCTCCATGGTCCAAATAGGATGAAAGAAGTATTGTGACACTATTATGCATAATAATGAAAATAATGGTTTCAAATCAAAATCAAATTATGGATTAAAAAAGATCTATTCTCTAAATATATCAATTGTCTGTTCTTGTTGTTGGCAAAACTCAAAATGGAAGTGTTTTTATTATGGCATCTTATTTTTTTTAAAAAGGGTATTGCTTATGTAACCAACTGTTTATTATTTTATTCTAATAAAGGATTATCAGAAGATTAAGAGATAGGATAGAGAGATAACATCATAGTTCTCAAGCATTTTTAGATATATATCATTTTAGAGAAATACATATGAACAAGTAATATACCCAATGTCAATATCTCAAGGTTTTCGAGATATTCACCATTCTATAGATATTCTTTTTTTGTATTTAATTTGAATTTTCAATATGAAATATGAATAATATCAATTTTCACAGATACTTTTATGGCAATATAAGCCAAGATTAATCAAATCTTAATGTAGACAAGCTGGCCAAATATCAACCTTGAAATTATAAATATAAATTTACATGACAAAAAATGTTTAACAATGTCCCTATAAGTTGTTCCATCTATAAAGTTTAATGAAATATTTAAGAGTGCCATTACATCTTGATGCACACATAACAAATTATAGAATCGAAATCAAATCATAATTGATTGATTTTGTACTTACCATTTTTATTATAAAGTACATTTTCGCCATTTTGAACTTCACATATGGTGTCCTCTTTGGCATCACATAATCTTCTTTGTTTCGCTGATACTATGAGTAACGTGTTAATTCAACTAAAAAAATAGTGAATAAGTTATATGAAATTCAAAGTATAAATTTATTCATACATTTAGTATTTGAGGACCGTTTGTCTAGCATAATTTCTCTTCTTCTTTTTATTGCATGTGTACTTGGATTTTGCTCAATGGGTTGTTCATCCTGTGTGCATGTTCATATTAATACATATAAATTGAAATTGTTGATAAGAATGTATTTCAAACAACTTCCAAAATTAGTTTGACAGACTGTAAATTAGGTATTAACATCTGTTTCAATAACAAAACATTTGCTGAAAGTTTTACCTCATCATTGCCAAGTTCATTTAGTTTTTTTTAAAAAAAAATTCTTATTGGTTAGTAATTCCACAACATCAAGTCACAAAGCTTATAACAATACATTATTTCTAATTTTCAGCATGACCATTTCTTTTTAATTCTGGTTAGTATTATTCTCATAAGTAGTCTAACATAAGTAAATGATTGTGATTCCATCTGGTAAAATTTATCCACTCTATCTAGCATCTCTATAAATATATAAAATAAACATATACTATAAGCCTTTTTAATCGAATGTGTGATCTGTTTTATTTTGTGGAAATGTATTTCATTGCTGTCTAATAATTCATATATACAATTGCTTTTCATAAATATTTAGTAATAATATCAAACGTTCACCTGAAATACTCCCTTGGCGTTTTTGTTGCATTTTTGACTTCCTTAGTAATCTTGACTCCTTGGCTTTGTTGGTCTTTCGTCGATCCATAATATATAGTGAATGCTTCTTTCTGTAGAAAACTAATGTATGTTTAATACAATTGCAAGCAAAAGAATTTTCAAGCTTCTTTTCTTTTTCATTTGTATTTTTTGTTACTATCATTTAAATAAAGTGTTTTTTTCCACTGTTGTAACAATTTGTGGTATCTCATGTTGGAATATTAGAGTTTTATGTTTGCTTTATTTTTGTGTTTAATTTAGTAATTTTGGTGGTAGTATTTTAATAGAAACTTTCTAAATATGATAAGCTGCTTTATCATAATTTCCCAAAAGTATTATCTTGAAATTTCAAACATGCAATCAATATACAAACTTAATAAATTGAAAGGTAATTGTCTCTGTTTGCTATGTGGCAGTTTAAATACTATAAACCTCTGGATTGATAGATAGTAATACTTTCGGGGCTGTTTTGTTATTATCTATAATTTTGTACATTGAAATTATGGATTTTGGCAGATATGTGGGTCACTTTGTAATTAAAATAAAGTTATACGGGTAGTTTTTTAAAAGATTAGAAAATTATTGATTGAAAGATAACTGAGTCACAATGTGTTTTGTTTGTAAATTATGCATTTTTTGGGGGAAATTTATATATTAAATCTTAAACTTCATAGAATGCATTTTCATTAGGAGAAACTTGAAAAAAAAGTTGTATTATCTTTTCAAAATTACGTTTTCGGAGAAGTACAAAGTTCCTATACTTTATTTTATTCAATTTCTGTATTCTAATGAATTTATGCTAACAATGTCAGATCAAAACTCTTGAGAAATATATACTTAAGAGTTTCATGAAGAATTATTAATTCCTAGGGTGAAGATATCTCTATAAAGAATATTATTGATAGAAATTTTAAATCAATAATTCTAAAAACTAAAATGTTGCTTTATCATAATTTTCTAAAAGTATTATCATGAAATTTCTAATATGTGTGAAACCATCCTTATTGACTCCGTAAATCTACTTCTTATTATTGAAACTTAAGGTTGAAGCCGTGGATTTTTTATTTCTATTTGAATCAAGATAGTATTTGCAATATATATGAATCAAGATAGATATATCTATAACGAATATTAGTGATTGAAAATAATTTATTAAAATAATCTATGAAGTAGACTGAAAGATATGTGATTTTTTTCTTTTTGAGAATAATTTTTCAGATAATAATTTTTTATTAAGTGGATTTTTAATAAAGTTTAATTTATTTTCAAAATTACACTTCCGGCCTCTTGTAAAAAATAATTCCCAGTGTGAAGAATTATTAATTCCCAGGGTGAAGATATCTCTATAAGAATATTCTTGATATAAACTTTAAATCAATAATCTTAAAAAATAATCTATGGATATGTTTGTAGAATTATGCATTTATAGTTATTGGTAAAAGTATGGTAAAATCTTTTGAAATGTAGACTGAAAGATAAGTTTTTTATTTTTATTTTTTTATTTATTATTATTATTTTTTTTTAGGGATTGTGAAAGAGTTTCCAGGTACTATTTTTTTAATTAAGAGGATCTTTAAAAAAAGCCCCACTTGTCTTAGAAACTATACTTCCGGCCGCTTGTATCTTGCACAAGCAATGGAAAATGATTCTTGAGATTCTGAGATATAATTTGTATTGTTTATTATTATGCATGTTTTGTGTGGTTAGTTAATTCTTAAATTTCAAGAAAATAATTTGATCATGAAAAACTTAAAAAAATACTATTAAGCAGAACATTAATTTATAGTTTTCTCTTTGAAACTTGGCAAAGTTTTAGGGTATTTGTACAAATAATTGATAAATTTTATATTGCATGATACCTAGCCTTGTTTATAATTCTGGTAAGCTAACAAAGTTGTTTCCTTGTTATTGAAAATTTCTAATTGAAAGGTAAGTAACTCTGTGATTTGGAAAAAATACGGAGCAGTTTTTAAAATACTGAAAACTTTTTAGGTAGTTTTATTAATAATATTATTTAGGTTATTATAATATGATAAGGTAACCTGAATATTAGGTTGTCTTATTAAAGTATGTTTCTTATTCTTTTGATTTCACGAGTCATCAAATTTCCTCTTATTGATCCTGGTCGTCCGTGCCAATTGCTCTTGCTCGTCCTTGGACGCATCAGGGCTGAGAGTCTTGGTCTCCTTCTTTGCCCAAATGACTTGAGTGTTTTCCTACAATAATTAACAATATTCTTGTAACCAACAAACACACATTCCTGAATTTTAGGTTGTTTTATTAAATTATGTTTCTTATTTGTTTTAATTTTATATTATTATGATTTTATTTCAAGAAAACGTTATTTTAGGTTTATTTTGTTAATTATATTATTAGGACTCTTATTATTAGGTTATTTATTAGGATATTATTTTAGTTTTTTTTATTAATTATATTTTAGGCTCGGATGACGCGTAAACAACCGAAGCACCATAATTCTTTATTTCTCAAACGAAGCATACGAAGCAGATACATAGGATAGGAGATTTTGCATTAATATATCCCAATACTTTTAATCAAATAAGAAAATATACAAAAAATCTGATTCATCCATTTAATTAGATCTAAGCCCATAATTGACCTTAGGTTCGCACATGATTCTCATTTGAACCTAATCATATATATATATGATTAGGTTCAAATGAGAATCATGTGCGAACCTAAGGTCAATTATGGGCTTAGATCTAATTAAATGGATGAATCAGATTTTTTTGTATATTTTCTTATTTTATTAAAATTATTGGGATTATATAATAAAAGTACTGATAGTGTGTATAACTGAAATATTAATAAAGTACTCTGATTGTATAATAAAAGTATTGTTGGTATATAATAAAAGCAGTAATTCGCAGGTTCGCAAATAATATAAATATTTAACTAAATATTAGTAATGAATTCATTCTAAACATAAAAATATAATATTATATAATCATAATTATTAATTACTTAATATTGATTATACATGGGTACAATGTGACACGGGTCGAGAGTGTGTCATTTTTTGAGTTTTTCAAAGTACGAATCTAATAATTATTATTAATCTTGATCTAAATGTTAAAATAATATAATAATAATAATTAATTAATAAAGATTAGACACGGGTTTATAATGTGACATCTTTCAGTTTTTTTAATTATGTAAATAAAGTTATTAACAAATTTAAAAATATTAAAATAAGAAATTATTTAATAATGATAATAATTAGTAAATAGATTAGAAATGTACAAGGAATGGTTAGAATACACCATTTGATATTTTTTATTTTAGATTTAAAATTTTGTAATTATCAAAATTATTTTTTATATTTATTTTTTATATAATTCCCGTGTAATATAAGGGTGTTAAACTCTCTCTCTCTCTCTCTCTCTATATATATATATATATATATATATATATATATATGTGTGTGTGTGTGTGTGTGTGTGTGTGTGTGTGTGTGTGTGTGTGTGTGTGTGTGTGTGCGTGCGTGCGTGTGTGTGTTTCGCCATTGGAACACTCCCTTATTTGCGAATCTGCGAACAAGTGCTTTTATTATATGGCAAACACTTGTATTAGGCCAGATTGACGGGTTATGACCCGTTAGACCATATGACCCGATACTATAATGTATTGATTTTTGTACTCAAAAGTATAGATTTTTCATAAATCTCTGACCTGTGTTATGATGTATTGGTTTTTGTACTATGATGTATTAGTATTATGGTGTATTGGTTTTTTACTATAACTAGTACTTTGTACCCGTGCGATGCAGGGATCTCATGGTGCATAAATATATAAATTGAATATTAGTGTTATTATTGATTCTAATCAATTAAATCACTAAGTATGTATTATTTGATATTTTTTGGTATATAATATATTTGTTATTATACTCGTAGAGTTGTCGTTCCCACCAACTTTCGATTGGTGACTCGTAAAATAGTATGTCTATTTGTAGTTTTGCATATAAGATTATAAATTATAAATTTGATGTATTAATTATTTTGGCTATTAGTAATCTCAATTTGTATTGTTTATGCTATTATAAATTAAAAATATAATAAATATGAAGTAAAATTTATAATAATAATAATAATAATAATATAATAATAATGGATTACCAAGCATATTTGCCCTCATTAATATCAAGAGATTTTTACCGATGGATTAAACCTTCATTAACGACACTCTCGGTAAAACCTTCAGTAAATCGGCGCCAACATTTACCGTCACTGTAATCGAAGGTAATGTCGAAGGATTTTCGAGGAAAAATATAACGAGCGAAAAAACTCCTCGTTAATACGGAGGGGAATATAGAACCCTCGAAAGTACATAGGGGAATCAAATGCCCTCGGTATTACGCCCTTAGTAATACCGAGGGTATTTGACGCCTCAACAAATTATGAAAAATAAAAAAAGAAAAAATAAATATTATTGAGGGTAAAAAAATGCACTTGGCATTACCGGGGAGTATGAAATAAAACTTATAATGTCATTTTACATATTTAAAATGTAATTCAGTTTGTTTTAATATATAATTATTATTAAACATATTTTTATTCACATGTATCGTGTAATATTAATAGTATGTATGATAAGATCGATATTTTGTTATAATATATAGATTAATTGAATTATTTAATTGCATACGTAATTAATGAAGTTTCGTTGTTTTTAAAGATACCACGTAGTTGATTTTCTTATTAGAATCACTAAAAATACTAATTGATCGGTAATTACATATTTTTTGATTCTTTTTTATTTATTAAAATATTATTATTAAGAATCATATTAAATATAAAAATAATTTTCAATTAGTTCTTCTGAATCATTCACCCTCTCATACATCATACTTGAATGGTTTAATCATCTTAAATTATACAAAGAAGTCATTTTCTAGCATTTGCCTATGTTTCTAATAATTAAAACTTACAAAACTAAGTAATATCCATATGTGGAACATGGAATATTAGAATTAAAACACTAAAGAGAAAAAAAAATCAATATGCTAAAATAATAAATAATATCAATATTCAACAAATATTAAAATGAATTGTTGTTAAACTCATTCAAGATATTCTCATATTAAAGTAGGAGGGAGAGAAAAAAACACACCTAAGATACATTCAATGTCAAAACTAATAAAAATGATTTAAAACCCACAATAATTATTTCCAAGGATAATCACATAAAATTACTTCTACGTAATGTTAAAGTTATTTTATGGTTTAAATTAAAGATTATATTTTGTTAAATATTATTTAAATCCCATAACAATTATTCTTAAAAATAATCACACAAAATTACTTTTCCATACCGGTAAGTTATTTTATGGTTTTGACTGAAGATTTTCCTTTTCGAGATTGTTGAGGTAAGTTTATGTAGGTGATCCGCTAACATTACTAATTGTAAGGATACAATATCCACATCATCAAGTCCGTATCAAATGAACAATCAATTAATTATGTAGAAATATAAACAACATGATTAATTTTATATAAAATAAAATCATACCTATTTATTATTTTTCATTATATATTGTAATTATCAATTAAATAAATATTAATTAAAAGACCAATTTATTTGCTCATTAGATAATATGTCTATTAATAGAATGACACACCTATAAGAAAAGCGTGTATACAAAGTACTAAAATTTTCATTATATATATATAAAGATTTGAATTTTAATGGTTAATTGCGGCAATACATAACTTTTGGTCACTTTTATTTTTTCATAAAAAAATAGTTGAACATTAGAAATAAATTGATTACGGTAATATTTATTTACTTTATTTTTTGGGTGCGGAGCTTTAAATTATAGTTGACCAGGGATTATGTAGGAAATTTTTTAATTTAATTCAATTATAATTAATAGAGATTATTATATTTTTAGTGGAATATTTATTTATTTTAAATTGCTCAAATTTTACCATTTAGATAACAAATATGATTAATCTAATTGGATTTACCATATTCAAAATAATTAATTATTTATGAAGGTTATTTTATATTATTTAATTTTGACTAAATAATATTTGATAGAGGGTATTGAACCAAACTTTTGTACATCCCAATTAAAGATATTCTGAATTAAAAACATGCAAGCTTGCTCGCAAGAGTAAGAGGGCGCTTGTAGGGTGGAAAGCTGACTCGAGTCATTTTTCAAGGACAAAAAATTATCGGATCTTAGATAATTGTTCATAAACAAATAATTAAACGTAATATTCTTGTTGGGGGTTTGTTTTTAAATTGATTTAACTACTAAATTGAAACGCAAGACTTGAACTTAAACTCTAAATTAATTATTCTAAATTACCAACTAAAATTAACTAAGTTATTTAACCTAATTAATTAACTAATTACTAATTTTAAACTAAGAAATTGAAATTCAAAAACTGATATTAACTAAGGTATCAAACAGAATTGCAGCAACTAAAATCTAAAAATTAACAAACTAATTTAATTACTAGCGGTTATGATTTCTAACGTCTAACTGTTACTGCTAATAGTTTGACTAACGGTTAACTGTAACGGTTAACTATGAAAACTATGAATATTCAACGCATGAATGAACTTCAACCAATCAGAGCATCAAACATCCAACGAATAGCATGGATAACTGAATATAAACTATGACTGAATAACTAAATACGTTCAGCGAATCCAAACGAAACGAACATAAACTAACTATTATCGAAACTTGAAAATGAATAATTGAAACTAAGAAAACTAATTAAAAGGTTCAAATTACTTGCTATAGCTACTGGAACTGAAATATCTTCGGCTATTCCGAAGAGTAAACGCAGCGGAACGAACTTCTACGGTTGATCGACGTCGAACGGCTTGAAACCTTCTTTGTCGTCGATTCTTGCTCGCACTTTTATCCTCACGTTTATGTTGTTGTTTCCCGTCTCCAAACCCTAGGATTATGTTTTTGGTAAGTTTTTAGGGTGAAAAGTCCATCTGGAACTCGGATTAATGGTGGTTTATATAGAAATCGCGTAACTTGGGCCGCAAGTCTATTAAGTCGATTTCTGGGCCTGTTTACGGTAGCACTTTACGGTTAGGAGCTACCGTAAACAGCTACCGTAAAACTCTCTGTCACCTCCTCACGGTGATCCTTACGGTGAGGAATGTAACCGTAATACCAACCGTAAGGCTCTCTGAACTCCTTCTACGGTGTTGTGTACGGTGCTCCATTACGGTAAGGTAATCGTAAGCCTCCAAAATTTGCTACATCTTCGCCGGAACGCTCGTTTCTTGTCTCTTAATCATCATGTTTCATCTCTTACACGTTGAGCCCTTCCGGTTACTTAGCTGTAAAGTGAGAAACTTCAAATAATCACCTATTTGCATCAATCTAGATCAAAAGATGGTAAAATAAGTTGGAAATACAAATATACGAATTGAAGCTTAAACTATCCAACTTATACCAAATATAATAAGAAAAAGTAACTAAAACACAACTATAAATGAGCTTAAATACGTGTTAATCAACTACCCCACGCTTTATTTATTTGTTCGTCCTCGAACAGACGTTAGTTCAAAGTATGACTTAGAAAGAAAATCAGCTTAGGCAATGAGTCCTGCTATGCTACATACATAATTTTTGAAAATATAGATACAAGGCACACAATGTCAAACACTCCACCTTATTACATTGTCGCTTCATAAACAAAATCATGCATCCTCTCAAAAGGGAAATATATATGTGGGTGTTCACTCAAAGCACTAGAGCAATGCTGCATGGGACGTGTTTACACTCAAATCATACAAATACATGCACAGTAAATAAGCACGGAAAATCAATCTCTTCTCAATTGCAAATTAAGTGTGTTATCAAAACTAAGAATCGGTAAAGGTCTTTACGGGTTGTAATGTAAGGCTCTTTGGACGGGTATGGAATATTTAAGTCGTGTGGCTAAATCACTCACTCAACCTATTCTAATCATGAAGCAAAGTGCTTCATCTCGTTCAAAAATAAAACCTCACCTAACTCTCTTAACGTAGCCTTAAAATTAGGCTATTCCTCAACTCGAAACTCGATAACCGACTTTAAGCTCAAACCACTTTAAAACAATTGAAGCTTATAATACGCTTCTTACACAACTCTTTTGCCTTTTAATCATTAGGCTTCAAGAAAATAAACAATAAAACATAAGCCTTAATTAGCGCGTAGGCAATTACTAACACAATTCAACTAGACTCACCATCCTTCTTTTCTTTCTTTTTTGTTTTCCCTTTATTATAATTTTTATGGGGTCTTTCTTTTTTTATTTTATTTTATTTTATTTATCGGATGGTGGTCCTTAATTACAAAAATTCATAAATCCCTAATAAAATTCTCCAAAACACTAATAACCAGCAAAATAGCGAACTCCTACCCCACGCTTTTAATGGGTTTGTAGGGGTCGACTCAATAAAATCACTCAAGACTATAGGCATGGATTATTTGGCTATGATTGGTTCATTCAAAATTTATAGTGGCTAAAATTATGTATATGGCCGGAAATAGGGTTTTATTTGTGCCTTAACCTCATTTTCAAAGTCAACTACACACAGCGGTTTCAAAGAGATATCAAAACTGAAACTCATTCAAGCACATGCAAAGATGATAAACACTCAGGCTACTCACAGGCTTTTTGCAAAAAAAAGTTTTGAATTGATGCTGCTTTAAAGATTTTGCGAAATCAATTGCATCCAAGTAACATTACAATATATAAATAATAATTTTGAAAAATTTTATGCACTTATACACGCTCAAAGACAAAAGCTTCAATTCAAACTTAGTTAACTTCGATAGGCAAGCCATACAAACACAATTAGTGCAGAAATAGTGATCAATCACGATAAATTACGTTTAAGCATTACACATCACCAAAACACGAATTCAACTAAGCATAAAGTAGAATAACAATTCGCTCGACCCATCCCCCCTCCCCCAGAAAAAATCGGCAAACTCCGCTTTGCCAGTAAAAATAAGTAAAGAAAAGAGAGGTAAGAAAAATGTCCCTGAACAACCAAAATGGTCGAGTCGCTCCATGTTGAATTGTGTTACCAAATAATCATTCCGATTGTCGTGATTTGAGGTCGCTCGACTAAAAACTAAGAAATAATCAAAATTAAACATACATAAAAATACAAAAATATTTGCTCCTTTACTGTACGAGGATGAAACCATCGTATCTTAAATATCATTGGAATGCGACGAAAAACTATCCGAAAAACCGCACTTCAGAGAACTTAACGGTAGCCTCCTTACGGTAGGGTGTTACCAGCAACCCTGACCGTAATGCCCTCTGCTAGTGGGTAAAGTTTGGTCTTACGGTTACTCGTATCGGTAAGGGTAACCGTAAAGTCTGGGCTGTAATGAAAAGTTTCATTCGCAAAAATTGATCTCGTCCAAAAAAAATTAAATAAATTAAAGCACACGAACCTTGAAGATCAAGTTTCACTAATATGCGAGCCCGCGATGATAAAGGAACATGACAAGGAAAATAAATATAAAGCGACGAAAATAAAGCATAAGACTCGAAATAAACTGGAAATTAAATACTCTAAGACTCGACTGAATTGAAAATAGCTAATCACGGCTCGCTAGGCTAAGAATATCCTAATGGTTCAGCCACTAGATCCATAAAGTTTCATCTCCACCTCGGCTATCTTGTCGTTGGCGTCCCCAAGTTCCTGCTTCCAATAGTTAATATTCCACTAATGGACGACATTGCTTTCTTCGAGCCGGTGGATGTCACATTCCCATGCCGAAACCTGCATCCGAAGTCCACGGATATCATTCATGAAACTTAATCCCTCGCGATAGAAAAATTTACTTCTTGCCTCCTCCATAGCTAAGTCCCCTTTTGTTTTATCAAGCTCGTCCTTCATGGCAGACATCTCTTCTCCCATATTCCCTATTGTTGACATCGCGTTGTCAAGACTAACATAAAGTTGTTTGATCTCCTCCCGTGCGTTGGTTATCTCGGTTTGAAGCTCCCTCATGGTGCTTGATTGTTGTTGGCGACGTTTCATGGTTGAGGAAAGAATATTAACGTTGGAATTGAGAGTCTTGTGTATGAGAAAAGCTTATGGGAATTATCAAGGCTTTAAAGAATTGTGAAAGGATGAACTCTAGGGGTTGGTTATTTATAGGTATCCTTGTGTTTTGAAAGTAGGAATCCTAATTCTCCTCCTATTTCAAATTAAGATAGGACAATTAAACTTACCTAATTAAAATAGAACTCTTAAAAGGTAGGCAATCTAGACATGCGGACACTTGAAAATCCATCAAAATTTAATGAAAATAGGACTTGCCTTAAAAAAGATGAATTCCCAAGAATTCCTTAATTAATTACCATAAAAATTCGCAAAAACTGGGACGCTTACGGTAGTAGCCTTTACGGTAAGACTAACCATAAGAACTTACCATCACCCAGGCTTGATCAGTCTACGGTTTGTTGTTACCGTTAACGCCTGTGTCAGCTGCTTACGGCAGCACCTTACGGTTGCGAGTAACCGTAAGTAACCGTAAAGTCTTCAAGAAGTGGCGAGTTTTCCATCTTTCCCTACAAAAAAACCTTGCAAAAATGTATCATAGCATTTTTCTTGAAAACTACAAAATAAAGAGAATAAAATAAAGAAATTAAGAAAAGAAAGAAAATAAAGAGAAAAGTAAACGCTTGGGTTGCCTCCCAAAAAGTGCAACTTTTAACGTCGCTTGCTTGACGCATTTCTAGTAGTTAATCTTTTGTAGAAGGTGGATCTACGAGCTCCACCACTTCACGATCCTTATTCCTGTCCATCCCCTCACGGTAAAGCTTCACTCGATGGCCATTAACCTTAAAAGTCAAGTCTTTCTTCTTGTCGTAAAGAGTGACTGCTCCAAAGTCGTTCAGTTCCTTGATCACGAATGGTCCGCTCCATCTCGACTTCAACTTTCTTGGAAACAGTTTCAACCGTGAGTTGTAAAGTAAAGTTAACTTACCCACTTCCAAATTCTTATCAATGATATGGCGATCGTGATGCTTTTTCATAGCAAGCTTCTATCTCCAGGTGCAGTCATATGCTTCGTTCCTCATTTCTTCAAGATGAATCAGTTCCAGCTTCCGATATTCGCCTGCTTCTCCATGGTCCATATTGAGGTTTCGAATTGCCCAACTTGCTCTATGCTCTAGCTCAACCAGTAAGTGGCACGCCTTCCCATAAACTAGATGAAAAGGGGTTAATCCAAGTACTGTTTTGTATGCAGTTCTATAGGCCCACAGTGCGTCCACCAGTTTTGTGGCCCAGTCCTTCTTATTCGGGCCCACTGTCTTTTCTAAAATGCTCTTCAATTGGCGGTTGCTTGTTTCAACTTGACCGGAGGTTTGAGGATGGTAAGGGGTAGCCACCTTATGTCGCACTCCGCACTTGTTCATCAATCTTTCAAATGCTCTATTGCAGAAGTGACTCCCTCCATCACTTATTATCGTTCTAGGGACTCCAAACCTACCAAAAATATTCTCTTTCAGAAATTTCAAAACGATGTCTGTTTTAGCCTTGCGTGTTGGAATAGCTTCCACCCACTTGGACACGTAATCAACGCCTACTAAGATGTACTCAAAATCGTCGCTCCTTGGAAATGGGCCCATAAAATCTATTCCCCACACATCGAAAATCTCCACTACCTGATTTGGTACTAGAGGCATCTCATCTCGTTTCCCTATGTTCCCTGTCCTTTGACAATTGTTGCAGTTCTTGCAATATTCATAAACATCAGCGAACAGGGCTGGCCAATAAAAACCAGCCAAATGGATTTTGTAAGCCATTTTCTATGCTCCAAAATGTCCTCCCAGGTCATGGCAGAAGTGCATAACGCTTATCTTTCCATCATCCGGAACACAACGCCTGTTTAGTCCATCCTTGCATCTTTTAAACACGAAGGGGTCGTCCCAGAAGTATCTTCTGCATTTATGCAAAAACGTTTTTCTCTCTTGGTAGTTCAAGTGATTAGGTATAATATTACAAGCAAGGTAATTCACGATATCCGCATACCAAGGAGTGATAGAAGCATCAAGAGCATAAGCATTTTCATATGGAAATAAATCATCAATCATGCCTTGCTCATTATTTCTAGTTACCATCCTAGACAGGTGATCAGCTACAACATTTTCACAGCCACGTCTATCCTTAATTTCTACGTCAAATTCTTTTAATAACAAAATCCAACGAATCAAACGTGGTTTACTTTGTGTCTTAGCAAATAAATGTCGCAATGCAGCATGATCAGCATGCACGATAACTCTAGCTCCTACAATATAAGATCGAAATTTATCTAAAGAGAAAATGACTACTAACAATTCCTTTTCAGTAGTTGTATAGTTACGTTGGGCATCATTAAGCATATAACTCGCATAGTAAATAACCCTAAGCAACTTATTGACCCGCTGTCCTAGAACAGACCCTACAGCTTCGTTAGACGCATCACACATTATTTCAAATGGTAGGGTCCAATCAGGAGCAACAACAACTGGTGCTGATGTAATTCTTTCCTTAAGAGTATCGAATGCATTCATACAAGCTTCATCAAACACGAATAAGGTATCTTGAGCTAACAATTGACAAAGTGGGCGACTAATTTTTGAAAAATCTTTAATAAAATGCTTAAAATCCTGCATGCCCAAGAAAACTCTGGACTCCTTTAACATCACGAGGGGGGGGTGGGGGGGGGGTGGGGTGGGGTGAGAGTTTCAATAACGTCAATTTTTGCTTATCTACCTCCAACCCTCTACTAGAAACAACATGACCAAGCACAGTGCCACTTTTAACCATAAAATGGGATTTCTCCCAGCTCAATGTAAGATTTTTCTCTATGCAACATTCTAATAATTTAGTCAAATTAGCCAGAAAACTTTCAAATAATTACCGAAAATAGAAAAGTCATCCATAAACACTTCCAAAAAGTCATCAATAAAATCAGTAAAGATGGAAAGCATACACCTTTGGAAAGTTGCTGGATCATTGCATAGACCAAACGGCATCCTCCGGAATGCAAAGGTGCCAAAGGGGCATGTGAAGGTAGTCTTGCTTTGGTCCTCCGGGGATATAGCCACTTGATAGTAACCAGACAGGCCATCCAAGAAACAGTAGAATTTGTGCTCGGCCAGTTTGTCGAGAAGTTGGTCAATAAATGGCAATGGAAAGTGATCCTTCCTTGTTGTTGCGTTTAGCTTTCTATAATCAATACACATTCGCCATCCCATGGTCAGTCTGGTTGGGACAACTTCGCCTTTTTCGTTTTCGATTATGGTGATGCCTCCCTTTTTGGGTACTACATGAAACCGGGCTCACCCATTTACTATCATAAACTGCGTAAATAATCCCTTCATCTTTCAACTTAAAAATCTCTTTCTTGACCACTTCATATAATGTCGACGTCAATCTACACTGGCTGTCTCGTACTGGTCTTGCATCCAGTTCCAACTCTATTCGGTGCATACAAATGGCGGGACTAATACCTTTTATGTCGCTGATACTCCATCCTATGGCTTCCTTGTTTTTTCTTAGCACCGTCGTTAATTCTTTTTCTTCATGCTCTTCTAACCCATAATATATAATGACAGGCTTTTGGTTGCCAGGCTCGAGAAAAACGTATTTCAGATGGCTTGGTAGTGGTTTTAACTCCACTTTAGGCTCGAGCTCGGGTGCATTAGCTATTTCATACAACTCGTTCTCAAGATCTTCAAAATTTCCGAATTCTTTAGTGATTTGACTCGGATCAATTTCTAATAAATCTGCCACCCTCCTCAAAAAGTCGGCGTCGTCTTCGTCGCCTAAGTCGTCCAAAACTGTGATTCCTTTAAGCTCGTGTACCCAGGATGCAATGGAATCAAAGAATGACAAATCATCTTTCATAGCAGGGATGGAAGTTTTTTGAATATCCTTAAGGGAGAATGCCACTTATTTAGCCAAAACGGTCATTTTCATCCTTCCTTTGTGAACATCAATCAAGGTATGGGCAGTAGACATAAACGGGCGACCCAATAAGATGGTATGCTCCGCGCTTGCAATTGGTACTTCACCCACATCCAAGATTACAAAATCGACCAGAATTACTAGCTCTCCAACCTGCACTAAAACATCCTCAACAATTCCCAAAGGCTGCCGAATTGAACGGTCGGCTAACTGCAGTCGCATAGTAGTTGGTTTCAGTGCTCCAAGATCAAATTCTCGATAAAGAGAGTATGGAATTAGGTTAATACCAGCCCCAAGATCCAACATTCCCTTTGCTGTTTATCCATTGGCCAGGGAAATAGTAATGCAGAAACTTTCAGGGTCTTGTTCCTTTGGTGGCAATGGTTTCTTAAAAACTGAACTCACTTTCTTCGTCAATGCTATATGCTGATGTGTATTTAAACGTCTCTCCCTTGACGCGAGTTCCTTGAAAAACTTCACGTAGGCCAGCATTGTTTTGATCACATCCAAGAGCGGTAAGTTAATATTGACGTTCTTCAACAGATTGTACAGTTCCATAAATCTTTTGTTTTCTTTAGCAGGACGCAAACGGCTTGGGAAAGGAAAAACATCTTTGATTTCTGTTAGCAATTGCTTGGGCAGTGATGGTGAAGTTATATCATCATGGGTAAGGGTACCATTCGGAATAGCCCCTTTTAAGGAACCGGGAACATATCTATTGGAAGACTTATGAAGTTGATCGATCGGTTTATAATCATCTTCCTTTGTATTATTCTTGACTTCCTCATCTTGAATTACTATCCCGTTGCCGACCTTCTTTCCAATACGAAGAATATAAACCGCCGACGCTTTCTCTGCCTGGCTCGGATGTTTACCCTTCTCGTTATTCGATCTCGCAATGTCGGTCGCCAGTTGTCCTATCGTCCTATCCATTCTTTCCATATTTTTGACAAGATCTTGTACTATATTGGAGAGGGTGTCAATCTTTGTATTCAMTTTTKCAAGTCYCTCTCTATTGCTGAGCGTCTCAGCCACTTGGTTTTGCTGCCAAACCAATAGCTGATCAGTTGATTGCACTGTAGTGGACACCTGCCCTTGTGTATGGAAATTGTTTTGGGGCGGTGGCAATGGTGCTTGAGCATGTTGTGGTGGTAGGTACCGCGGATCAGGTGGCATATAATTTGGATTTCCTGGGCCCCACTTAAAAAGAGGATTCTCACGTTGCGAGGTGAACTTCCTTTAATTTGGATAATTTTGGATTGCGTTAATATCTTCTTGCTGTACGGTATTATTTGGACACATGTCTGCCAGATGCTGGGGAGATCCGCATTGGTTACACGTTTCAGTAGTCTTCTTGGAAGGGGCCTTGCTCACCCGCTCGGCTCTCCAAGCTGCTAATTTTTCCTCGAAAATTTCCTCACACTTTGCTTTAACTAGTTTGCCATCATCTAGATCAGGATCGGGGATAGTTATTTCATTAACTTTCAATTTCCTTGGCCGAGAGTTGGTTTTTCTAGACTTTTTGCTCTGCTTCTCCAAAACTCGTTTTGCCTCGATGGCCGTCAAATCCCCAAAACCTCCTCCCGCTGCTATTTCTACTTCCCTCTTTCCATGGTCTAACAACCCATCAAAGAAGAATTGGTTTGTCATATCGGGCGAGTAGTTATGGTGGGGGCACGCTTGCAAAAGCATCTTATAACGCTCCCATGTTTCGTGAAATAGTTCTCCCTCCAATTGTTCAAACGTAGCTATTTATCGTCGAAGATGTCCCATTGTTTGGGCCGAATAGTATTGATTTAAGAATTTCTCACTTATCATCTCCCAATCAGTCAACGATCCAGGTTTTAGAGACAGTAACCACGACTTCACCTTGTCCTTCATGGCATAAGGGAAACAGATCATTTGCACCTCCTTCTGGTTGAGGCCATTAACCACAAATCTACCTACTTCATCTACATAATAGTTCAAAAATGCCAAAGGGTCTTCATGGGCACCTCCGTGGAAAGTCGGGAGTAAATTCAGTTGATGCGATTTAATTTCTACTTCCCTTGCAGTTGGCCCAAGAACAATAGCAGATCTGAAAGGTAAAACCTTTGGACGTGCCAAATCACGCTGTCTAGGTGGTTGGGCATGTCTCGGTGCTCTCTCTCGATGATAGGCAGCCTCATAATCTCCTTCGAAATCTTGGTCATCGAACCATTCATCTACAAACTCACGTCGAGGGATTGGTCTGTCAGAATAATCATCACGTACATCCTCGTCATGTTGTGCATTCCTTCCTCTATTTTCTTATCTTAGTTGTAGCGGGGCCCGATTGTTTGGTGGTTGATTGTGACCCCAAAGTATCGCGGTTCGCTTCCAAAATTCCTATGTCTTCGTGCTTGAGGAAGGGGTTAATCATTGTTGATAGCGTCGAATACCTCATTATGGCTGCCTCCATGATGGGATCCATGATTAGATCGTCTTGCCATAGACTCGGGAATCTCGTCGCACACAAAATTCGTTTCTAAAGAAGAATCGCTCTCGGAAGCTTGTTTGGGTCTTGGTCTCATTGGATGTACGCGGTGAATGTCGTCGAAGAATGGTGCAAGATCAAGTTGTAGTGATCGTCTACCTTGCATAAACTCAACAAGACATAAACGCACCAAGCGGCAAAATCCAAACTATGCACACGAAAGCAATTAAATGAAGAAAGTAAAATGAAATAAACAAAAATCCTTGACTCCTTATTGCTGTCCCCGGCAACGGCGCCAAAATTTTGAACCAAACTTTTGTGCACCCCAATTAAAGATATTTTGAATTAAAAACACGCAAGCTTGCTCGTAAGAGTACGAGGGCGCTTGTAGGGTGAACAGCTGACTCGAGTCGTTTCTCAAGGACAACAAATTATCGGATCTCAGATAATTGTTCGTAAACAAGTAATTAAACGTAATATTCTTGTTGGGGGTTTGTTTTGAAATTGATTTAACTACTAAATTGAAACGCAAGACTTGAACTTAACTCATAAATTAATTATTCTAAATTACCAACTAAAATTAACTAAATTATTTAACTTAAGTAACTAACTAATTACTAATTTTAAACTAAGAAATCGAAATTCAAAAACTGATATTAACTAAGGTATCAAGCAGAATTGCAGCAACTAAAAGCTAAAAATTAACAAACTAATTTAACTACTAGCGGTTATGATTTCTAACGGCTAACTGTTACTGCTAACTGTTTGACTATCGGTTAACTGTAACGGTTAACTATGAAAACTATGAATATTCAACGCATGAATGAACTTCAACCAATCAGAGCATCAAACATCCAACGAATAGCATGAATAACTGAATATAAGCTATGATTGAATAACTAAATACGTTCAGCGAATCCAAATAAAACGAACATAAACTAACTATTATCGAAACTTGAAAATGAATAATTGAAACTAAGAAAACTAATTAAAAGGTTCAAATTACTTTCTATAGCTACTGGAACTGAAATATCTTTGGCTATTTCGAAGAGTAAACGCAGCGGAACGAACTTCTACGGTTGATCGACGTCAAACGGCTCGAAACCTTCTTCATCGTCGATTCTTGCTCGCACTTCGATCCTCACGTTTTTGTTGTTGTTTCCCATCTCCAAACCCTAGGATTATGTTTTTGGTAAGTTTTTAGGGTAAAAAGTCTGTCTGAAACTCGGATTAATGGGTGGTTTATATAGAAATCGCGTAACTTGGGCCGCAAGTCTATTAAGTCGGTTTATGGGCCTGTTTACGGTAGCACTTTACATTTAGGAGCTACCGTAAACAGCTACCATAAACCTCTCTATCACCTCCTTACGGTGATCCTTACGGTGAGGAATGTAACCGTAAGACCAACCGTAAGGCTCTCTGAACTCCTTCTACGGTGTTGTGTACGGTGCTCCATTACGGTAAGGTAACCGTAAGGCTAACCGTAAGCCTCCAAAATTTGCTACATCTTCGCCGGAACGCTCGTTTCTTGTCTCTTAATCATCATGTTTCATCTCTTACGCGTTGAGCCCTTCCGGTTACTTAGCTGTAAAGTGAAAAACTTCAAATAATCACTTATCTGCATCAATCTAGATCAAAAGATGGTAAAATAAGTTGGAAACACAAATATACGAATTGAAGCTTAAACTATCCAACTTATACCAAAAATAATAAGAGAAAGTAACTAAAACACAACTATAAATGAGCATAAATACGTGTTAATCAGGTATAATTTGTAGTTTACCATTTTGATGTTTAGGATGAATATATTGTATATAAGGATAATTTAAATTATTATTATTCATTTAAAATATGATTAAACACACATACACTTAACCAAATAATTATTTACGAAGGCTAAATCATATATTAGGTCACTTAATAGAAAGTAAATAATTATTTATGAAAGCTCTTAATAATAATTATTTATTTTAGTTATATTGAAATTTCGTGATATTACAACATTTTTAATTAATTATTATATAAAGTTTTTCGTACTAATCTTCTATTTTGAAATTATCTAATTATATTATCATATGCAATATATGATTTAAAAACTAATTTTAGGATCTAATCTAAATCAATTAGAAACTAATATGAATCAATTTGGATATGTCAAAACTTTTATAAAAAAATTTGGTCATGCGTTTAACGTTAAGTACATTATTCATGCATAAATATAAATTAGAATATAGTTCTATAGCTATTTCTTAGCAATGTAGAGAAAATATTTGCCAGTAGTATATAAATATCATTGAAAGAAATTTTGCTATATATATAAAATGGTAACCATGCATTCAATAATGATAATAATATTGAAAATAATTTTTTTTTACTGCTCGCTTAGTATATAGTTATAGATATTTGTAAGATTTATTAATTGTAATTTTATTTTGTCATAATTTGATTTAAAACTTTACTTATTGTATATAAGAATATAAATGTATTAAAGATATTTATATGCAAGTGTATTGGTAAATTAATGGTATAGATAATAATATTAGATATTTACTTTAATTTACAGTATCAATTCTATAATTAATTAGATATGTATACATTTGGTAATGATTATCTTAATGATAGGTTTTAGTTGAATAATTATATATGTGAATTCATATACTATATATAAGTCATATCTAAGATTTAAATATGATCCAAAAATATATATATCTAAGATTTAATAAGTATGTTATTAATAGCTTAAATATATACATTAATACATAACTTTTATATATTTTCTTAATTAATTAAAACTGACTACTATTTTTAGCATGTCGTTTGGGAGGGAAAATTTTGAAAAATATTTTTAGAAACTCTAGCCTTTATAAATATATATATATATATATATATATATATATATATATATATATATATATATATATATATATATATATTTATAGATGTATTGATTTTTGTACTATAGTGCATTGGTATAAGAATTTTGCCTAACGGATGAATTGTTAGTCCGGCCCTCACAAGAGTGTTGTCCTTATTATATACCAACATTACTTTTATTATACAATCACAGTGATTATTAATATTTCGGTTTATATACACCAGCAGTGCTTTTATTATATAATCCTAATACATTTAATCAAACAAGGAAATATACAAAAAATCTGGTTCATCCATTTAATTAGATCTAAGACCCATAATTGACTTTAGGTTCACAAATAAGGGAATGGTTCTCATTTGAACCTAATCATATATATATATATATATATATATATATATATATATATATATATATATATATATATATAGGATTAGGATCACGTGAGAACCAAATCCCTAGGTGGAAACTTTAAGAACTGCTATATTACATTATATGTGTGACTCAAACTTTTGTGCACCCTGTTTTTAATAATCAATTTAAAAGTACGTCAGTTTGCTCGCAAGTGTACGAGGTAACTGTAATGCGATGAGTTTGACTCAAGTCGTATCTCTCGAGAAAACAACTGTTCGGTCTTTCGGATGTTTTTCTCAATTACGAATAACATACATATACATTTGGAGTTTTAAATGGATTGATTCGATCATTATAAACTAAGACGATAATTAAGCTAAATCTACTTAAACTAATTATTCTAACTAAATTATCAACTACGAGCGAAGTAGTAAACTAAAGCTGATTAAACTAATTATTCTAAATTACCAACTAAGATTAATAACTAAATTATCAATTTAATGATATGAAGACTAGAACTAAGTATAATATCTAAAAACATGAATTTAAGAAACTATCGCTAAGCAATTGAATCATACGAATTCAAGAACAATTAACTAAGCATAAACTAAATCGCATAAATAAACTAAATTAACCAATATCCAATATCCAATCATAAGAAACAATTAAACTAATTAAAACTAGAATTAACTAAGAATTTATCTAAGCAATTAACTAGAAAACTATCTAAGAGTTTAGAAATACTTATTGAAACTAAAGAAAGCAATGAAAATCTCCAGCTATTTCGGAGTTTGAACGCTGATCTTGGGCGAAGATGGACTCTCGAGCGCGAAATCGGTGTTTCGGACGCGTAGAACTTCGATCCTTGATCCGCGTCTCCAAATCTTGTTATAAGACGTGGATTTATTGTTATTGAATGCTAAAATACCCTAGGATAGATGTATCTCTCGTCGTCTTTTTCAAAACCCGAAATAATGAGGGTTTAAATAGATATTAGAAGTCTTGGCGCACAAGAAACCCTAATTTCCGAATTCTGGGCCGTCGCGTCGACGGAGAGTCGACTGACGCGAGCAGGTGCTCGGCAGGATTCGACAGACTTGGTCGGCAGCGCTTGGCAGGTGTGATCAGTAGGTGCGCGCGTCGGCTGGCAGGAGCGTCGACAAGGTGCGTCGACATCGACGCTTCAGCAACTAGCGTCGGCAGTGCGTCGACCTTGGCGCGTCGACATCGACGCTTCAGAACATAGCGTCGGCAGTGCGTCGGCTGAGCGTCGACTGATGCGGCCATGACTTGCTGTCACGGCTCGCGTCGACTGTGCGTCGACGGTTACGTCAGTCAACGCGACTGAGCGTCGGTTCCCGTTTCTCGATCGTTTGCTACTCGTTTCACCGGAAAGCTTGTCTTTCTGTTCACGAACATCGAACTTCGTCTTTAACTTGCTAAACTCTTCCGGTTACTTAGCTGTAAGGTGAAAAACAACAAAACATCACCTAATTGCATCAATTAAGATCAAAATGCGGTAAAATAAGCTGGAATTATAAAATTACGGAATTACGCCTAAATCATCCAACTTATACCAAAAACAAATATAAAAACGAACTAAAAAGCTAATAAAAATAAGGACAAATCTACTCTAATCAACTACCCCACGCTTTATTGGTTTGTTCGTCCTCGAGCAAATGATATTTTCGAAGTATAACTAGAATGAAAATGAATTCAAGCAAAGAGTCGTGCGTTGCTACATAGATAATTTTGAAAATATAGGTACAAGTCACGCAACGTCAAACACTTGACCATTATTACATTGTCGCTTCAAAATAAATCATTATTCCTCACGAAGGATAATATATATAAGTACGCTCAAAAGCACTCAAGTATTTTCTGCATGGGACGTGTATACACTCAAACCATACAATTACAAGCACAGTAAATAAGCACAGAAAATCTGTAAGACCCCGTACTATTATAACAAGTTTATTAAGGTAAATTGGATTTTAGTATATAATGGATATAATTTAATAATTTATCTAATTGTCTTATATGTGATTTGTATTAATTTTATTATATCAATTAGGAGATATAGATAATTCTAGGTGTTAAATGGTATTTATGTGTTATTTGGTACTTGGGCTATTTATCTTTATATTTGGAGCCTAGCCATCTCTCAAACCAACTTAGTTATTTTATTTTTTTTAGCCCAATCTTTAATTAATTTTAGCCCATTTGAGTTAATTATGTTTAAGCCATTTGATTTAATTTCTAGCCATTTGGTTTAAGTTCTCAGCCCAGTTTTTTTTTAATTTGTTAAGCCCAGCCCATTGTCCCTTGGTATAAATATTTTTTCTCCTTCACAAATTTGGTCATTACAACCATTTGGTAAGTTATTTTCCTCACCAGCCTTCAAAATGCTCTCGGGAGCTTTCAACATTTTTCTTTTCTCTGTTCTGACCACCGGCCGGAACCGCCGGACCTCCGGTCACCACCGCCGGACCACCGGCCGCCGCCGTGTCGGTCGCCGGAAAAGAAATTTTCCGGCCAAAAATTATTATTTTTTATTTTTTTCCCCTCTTTTCTTTTATTCTAATGCATGTTGTATTAACCTATTTTTCTTATGAAAAATATATATACATATGTATTTTATTTTACTTTTAATTGATTGAAGTTCACCGACGGTCGCAAGCCGTTCAAGCCACCTCCGAGGATAGCCAAGAGGGCTGAGGTTGGGGCTTGGGGCATTAGTTGGTGAATTTTATGGTCTAAACCCTAACCTAGGGTTCTTTGAATCTTTTTTAAAGCTATTCTTGAAAAACCGGCTCCGAGCTTCGTAGTTACCGGAAAACTTGAGCCGAGGACAACCACTAAGTGGTCGAGGCTAAAACGGGACTGAAATTTTAATAAAATGATATATTCTTATAATATTATGTTATAGTTTATGGTTCATTAATGTGTTTCTGTTTTTTCGTTAGAGTTGGTCGGAGTTTTAATCAAGTTTCCGACATGTGTAGGACTTGCGCACGACAACCACGCTAATCCGACGATAGCTCAATCACCTAATTAAATAAGTGAGTAAAACTTTTAAAACTGGAGGTTTGAGATTCTTCTCATTTAGGCGTATTCATGTTTAGTTCGTATAACGTTCGTTGTTTTAATACGTTTATTATGTGTTCGATGAAATTGCTAGGTGGTTATATTTTGTTGTATGCATTGATGGAATTATGGTGGATATTAAGAGACTTATKTCGTCTTATATGAACTGATTTATAGAGGTTTTGGTGATGAAATGATTTATAGGATTCGTATTTKAYMCCGTTGATTAGTTGATGTTTGTTGTCGAGTAACTTGGTTGCTGTCAGGTTTCRGACAGCTTGTTGATAAGCTGTTTTGACCAACTTAAACTGCCTTTTTGTGTTAAGTGTCTTCATAAAAGTTTTAGATGTTTGTCTTATGCATAAATAACCGCTAGAATCAATCAATTATCTAATTTCTACTAGGAGTTATGTTTAAAATACGAAACCTGCGCATTGATAAGTTTCTGTCCAGTTTCTGCAGCCTTGTTCTACGTTGTTACACTATTTTTACCCTCGTAATCTATTTGTTGGTTTTCAGTGTTTTCATGAAAGTTGTATCTTGTTGTGTTAGCTTTCTTTCTCCATAAAAATCATATTTTTACCTACTGTTTTAAAAAAGTTATGACTATTTTAAAAACGCAGCGCGTGATGACGGAGAAAAATTTCAAACGTCAAATAAATCTTGATTTTCCGAAAACTTTGTTAAATTGGTTTAATTGTGGACATATGCTATTAAATGTCCTTGTCTGTAAGGCACGATTAGTTTGGGCAATTAATCGAGCAGGTTGCCTGTGGTTATTGCTCGACTACTCGTGGTACCTATTCCCATTGTTCCTGGTCGGGTCGGAGACGACGGCAGGATTTGGGTCGTAGATTGGGTATATTCCGGAATATGACGTAATCTGGGTTTGAATCCCATAGCTAAAGGGACGTCGAGCCTACTGGGAGGGATAAGGTAATTGAGGCTTTGGCCGGGAGTGTCACCTTTCATGGTGAGCGGAAACGTATGGGTCATGTTTGATCGACATGATTCTACGCTTATGTGAGTTAATCTGGCTCGGAAGCTAAGTGCTACGCGTGGGAGCCACCTCTAGAGTCCTTCGGGAGCTAAGTGCTACGCGCGGGAGCCACCTCTAGAGTTTCATACCCGGACACTCACTATTTGGACTAACTTTTAGGAACGAGACAGTCTTTCCTGTTTGTTTCACTGTTAACCTTTATATTGTTTATTTCTTTTTAAAATTCACAAATTGTTATGTCTTGATAAAATGAATTACTAATTGGTTGATGCATACACGAAAACTTTATATTTTAAAATAAAAATTGCATTTTTTTATTATTTAATTCTGAACTCACTGAGCACCTTTAACTCACGCTCTCTTTTGTCAAACCAAACTCTCCAGATGTTGACGATAGGGCGAGCGATCCCGATTTTGGTATTCAAGGAGAAGGTTGAATTGTCGTCTAAGGTTCCTTATCGCAACTTCTTGTCTTTTATGTGGTTGGTGGAGAAAGTTAGTTTTTAACTCAGGAGTTGTACATTAAATAAGTACTCCAAGCGTTGTTCGTTTTGTCGTTAAGCCGTCGTATCTATCTTTCGTCTGTACTTTTAAACCAAATTTATTTATGTAAATTATGTGTGCATTTGTGTTTAGTTAATGTTCGTTTTTGGGTCGTGACAAAATCAATCTCTTTTCAATCGCAAATTAAGTGTGCTGTCAAAACTAAGAATCAGAAAAGGTCTTTACGGGTTGTAATGTAAGACTCTTTGGACGGGTATGGAATATATAAGTCGTGTGGCTAAATAACTCACCCAACCTAATCTAATCACGAAGCAATGCGCTTCACCTCGTTCAAAAGAAAAACCTCACTAAGCACTCATAACGTAGCCTTTAAATAGGCTATTCCTCAACTCAAAAACTCGTAAACCGACTGAAAGCTCAAACCACTTAAGCATAATTGAAGCTTATAACATGCTTCTTACACAACTCTTGCCTTCTAAACATTAGGCTTCATAAAATAAACAACTAGACTCAAGCCTTTACACGCGCGTAGGCAATTAATCAACACTATCCACCATCCTATTATATTTTTTTTATTTCCCCTTTTATTATTATTATTTTTTTAATTTTTATGGGGTATTATTCTTTTTTTTTCTTTTGGATGGTGGTCCTAGATTACAGAAATTCGTAAGATCATAAATTCCTAATAAAAATTTCCAAAACTCAAATAACCAATAAAAATACGAACTCCTACCCCACGCTTATAATGGGTTGTAGGGGTCGTCTCAAAAACACTCATGGCTATAGGCATGGATATTTGGCTATGACTGGCTAATTCGGAATTTATAGTGGTTAAAAATATATGGATATGGCCGGAATAAGGTTTTATATGCGCCTTAACTTCATTTTCAAAGTCGACTACACACAGCGGTTTCAAAGAGATATCAAAACTGAAACTTATTCAAGCACATGCAAAGATGATGAACACTCAGGCTACTCGCTGGCTTTTTGCATGAAATTTTTTGAATTGACGCTGTTTTTAAGGTTTCGTGAAATCGATTGCGTCCAAGTACCATTTTACAGTATATAATAATAAATTTTGAAAAATTATGCACTTATGCACGCTCTAAGAACTAGAACAAATAATCACACTTAGTCGACTTCGACAGGCAAGCCATACAAACACAATTAAGCGTAGAAATTGTAATTAATCACGTTCGAGCATATAATTATTACAGGCCAAGTATATAAAATTACACACTTAATCAATACAAATCATACTCGACTACCCCCTCCCCTCTAAAAATCCGGGCAATCTCCGGATTGCCACAAAATACATCCAAAAAAGCAAAAAGAGGAAGGAAAAAGAAAACATCCCTGAAATAATAGCAGTCGAGCCGCTATTCGTGAGTTGTGTAATTGGTCACTTCTTCAATGTCCGTGATACGAATCGCCCTCAGAGAAAAATAAAACACACAAAAACAAAGAAAATAACAATATTTTTGGATTTTCAATATTTTATTTTATTATTTTTTTTAAGCATAAATAAAAATAAAGATAGAACGAGTTTAGAACTCGCGGGACTCATCATCTTCGTTATTGATCTCGTCGACATCCATACTCGGTGTGGGGTACGCCGCCTCAAATCGCTCCTCGAGCTTCGAAATGCGAGCTCGCATCTTCTTCAAGCTCTTCCGGTTCTTCTCGTGATTTGTGTCGATCTTCTCGTCGATTATTTGAAGCTTATCGAACATCTTTACTTGAAATGCTCGGTTCTCCTCAAAAAATTGCCCCCAATCGGGACTCGGGCCCGATGTAGAACGGCGGGCTTGCTCCATATCCTCGTCGCCATCATTATCTTCGTCGTGTAGTCGAGACGAAGATCCTCCTCTAGTCGACGACCTCACTCGGGGTGCCGGCGCACGCGCGAGTGGTAGTGAAGAAATCCCAAGCGAGCTAAGTCCGCTTCCGGACGGATCGAACCCGAAGTGACGGGCGAGGCCGGTAATGTAAGGTGCAAATGAGAGAAGTGGCAACTTGCTTCCTGGAGTACCCTTGGTGACATTGTAAAGTCCGAGCAAAATAAGTGGGTAGAACTGGACTTGACGACCATCAACGAGGCATTGAAGAACATAAAGCTCGGCTTTAGTCGCGTAAGTGGCCTCATTCTTGCATAGAATGATGTGCGCGAGAATCTTGTAGGCAACATAGAGGGCGTCGTCTTAAATCCTCGAGCAAGGAAACCTCTTGCAATCCCCCGTGTTTCCCCCGGTAATCATCCCCCAAAAAGAGGCTAAATCGAAGCCTTGAACTCCAACCGGGTGGTCCCCTACGGTCGGGAAACCGAAAATATTGCTAAAAATCTCCTCGTCGACAACCCACATCATTCCCTCCTAACCGACAAGAGAACGTCTCGTCGTTCCGAATCGCCAAAGTCGAGAAAAACTCGAGCATGAGTTCTCGAAAACCGGGCAAGTGCATTTGGGCAAAGTACCCACATCCGAGGCCATCGACATAACGTGAAAGGTCGGTGTGGTGGTCCGACCCATTCGAGGCCTCATCCGCAATTCCTTGGACGTTCAAAGTCCGGTGCGTAGCAAATCCCCATTTCCGAATATTCTTGAACATGTCCCCTTCCTTCTTTGTCGAAAAATGGGAACGGTGCGTTGTATTTCCCCGAGATATCCTTACGTTTACCGCTCGAGACATTATCAAACAATTCGAGAACGAACGGGATTGAAAAACCTTGAAAATAAAACTTTGTGCTTCTTTGGGGAATTTCGTCGAACACTTGGCGTGCGTGTTCAACCAACTAAATTCTTTGAGTAATCCTTGCACCAACAACTTCCCAACACAACAACACACAATTATAAGGTCCCAAGAAAAGATTCAAGCGAAGTACCTCGTGTAGAAATAGTCGAATTTCCGTAAAAACGCGAGAATTGCCTGAATATGCCTCAACCCTTGTAGCCCCTTTGTTGAGAGGTTGCTCGTTCACCAATTGCTTTGTAAGAATTCTGGGCTTGTGGTGATGTGGTGTCCAAACTCTGAAAATTATGAAAGACAATTATAGCAAGAGAAAGGAAAACAAGAAATTTGATAAGGAAGAAAAGTGAGTGAAAAGGGGAAGAAAAATCTGTTTTTAAACAGATTTCTGGGCCAATCCCGCGGGTCAAAACGGTCATGGGTCGGGTCGTGGGCTAAAAATCCAAAATTTAAACGTTTCTGGGATGGTCCGCGGGTTGCGTCGACGCTGCGTCGACGCCGCGTCAGTCGACGCGACAGAAGGCCATACTCCTGATACCGAGCGTCGACGCTGCGTCAGTCGACGCAACAGAAGACAAAATCCTAGGCCACTTGCGTCGACGTTGCGTCAGTCGACGCAGCAGAGTGATTTTTGGGCGACTTGTCTTCGCTCGTTCGATCAATTCTCCTCATCCGAGTTCTCCATCTGTTCTTAAACAAATAAAAATCAAAAATAACAATTAAATAAAAAGGAAATAAAGTACAAAAGGATACAAACGCTCGGGTTGCCTCCCGAGAAGCGCAATTTTTAACGTCGCTTGCTCGACGTTGTCTTGCTTGTTTATCTCTCCACGTACGGTGGGTCTCCAAACTCCACCATCTTGCGATTGCCATTTTTACATCGTCCGTCATGATAAAGCTTCAATCTATGCTTGTGAGCTTGAAAGAACGATTTGCCAATCTCATCGTACAACGTGGCTACGCCGTACTCATCAAATTCTTTAATCGAGAATGGTCCGCTCCATGAAGCTCCAAAATCGGCTGGGTCGTACTTACGTTCGTTATTATACAAGACTAATTCTCCAACCTCAAATTGCAAGTTCTTGACTTCACTCGTGCGAACCTTTCTTGATTTCTTCATCCCTTTCGCCCAATCGCCTAAACACTCTTCGCCCGTGTTCTTTTTGAAAGTGAAATTGTCGCTATGGTCAAGAAAATCGTGCCTTGAACGATTTATCGGTTGTTTCGACTCCACCTCTTGCTCCAGTTTGTGCGAACATTCTTCATCAAAATTGCCTCCGAATTCTGCCACGATGTCGCGTATGTCAATTCCCAATAACTCGATCACTTCTTCTCCACTTAAATGCATACGATCATAGGACTCGCGATCTTTACACGAATTGACTTGCTCGTCCCTTCCCTTGGTTGAAATTCCGGCGTCGTTTCCGTCACCTAACTCACTCAAAGTCGCAATCTTTCGTAATTCATTAACGCATGATGCAACGGGATCAATGAATGAATCCTCCTCGTGCATAATAGGAGAGGGGGTGTTGTGAATATCTTTTAGAGAGAAAATCACTGTTTCGCCGAATTCTGGGCCGTCGCGTCGACGGAGCGTCGGCGG
>BMAC01000386.1:0-13174 GCA_014905375.1 Phtheirospermum japonicum
AACAGAATTCACAATAATGCCAACCAAATCATCATCACGCATTGCTCTCTCAGCTGACTGACAATCATCATTCACTACATAATACAAAAAAATAAAACAAACCAAAAATATGTGAATAATACAAATATTAATCACATATTAATACCATATAGCATCACATAAAACTGAGACAACTCATCATATATTACATTCAGATGGCATCAAATACATACTGACATATCATCACATTCTACATTCAGTTATAATCACATTCTACATTCAGGTATAATCACATTGTACATTCAGATATCATCACATTCTACTTTCAGATATCATCACCTATAGACTAACATATCATCACATTCTACATTCAGATATCATCACGTTCTAATTGTCGATATCATCACACTCTAATTTCAGATATCATCACATACAGAATCACAAATAATCACACATTCCCTTCATGAATCGTAAGAGGAGAAATCATATACCTGCTCCTGTAATAGAACTACTATCATCATTGTTCGAACTCGCACCATTCCCAGAAACCGGAATAATTGCAGTAGAAACACAAATCGGAAGAGCTACAACAATAAAAATAGAAATAGCTTAAACCTAATTCAATACGAAAATAAATCAACTTCAAAAAATAACTTACCCTCGATCCGATTCTCGTCGATTGGAACTTGTAACAGATTCAAGTCCATTTAGAATTGAAAGAATTTGTACAGCAGCAATCGATTCGCCGATAATTGATGATTGTTAAGCAGATTATTTATCAGAATCAATCAGATTACTCGGATTACTCACCGCTGATCGATTGTTAATCGGATTACTCGCCTCGCCGTCGATCGATTGTTGATCGGATTACTCGCCTCGCCGCTGATCGATTGTTGATCGGATTACTCGCCTCGCCGCTGATCGATTGTTGATCGGATTACTCGCCGCTGATCGATTGTTTATTAGAAGCAATCGATTCGAATTTTGTTCAGATTGGGGAAAGAAATGGAGAAGCGCGTGTGAAATTGAAGTACTCAGAAAAAAAAAATGAAGAAGGGCGCGTGTATATGTGTAATTTGACTTTTATATGTGAGAATGGGTGCACCTAATAGGTGCACCCGAGTCCAACTAATAATTTGCCTTACATGTCTAATCTATTTATTAATTATTATAAATATTAAACAATTTTTTATTTGATGTTTAAATTAAATTCATTAAATCTTAGTTACATACTTACAAAAATTCAAAAGGCGTCACATTCTAAACCCGTGTCTAATATCTATTTTATTAATTATTATTATTATTTCATTTTATATATTAATGTTTAGAATAAATTCGTTAATAATTATTAGTTACATACTTTGAGATATTTAAAAGATATCATACTCTCAACCCGTGTCGCATTGTACTGGTGTCTAATCAATATTTATTAATTATTAGTATATAATTTAATATTTTTATATTTAGATTGAATACATTACTAATATTTAGTTACATACTTAGATTATTGTAAATAACTCATATTTTACCTATATAGAATATTTGAAACTCCAAAAATAAAATTATTTTAAATTATATTATCAATAAAACTTATTTAATTATTTTCATAATAATTTTTTTTAGTTAAATATTTCATATGTATTTTTCTTTTAATTAAAATAACTAATTTAGATCTTATCTACTAATTATATATGATTTATTTCTATTTTTATATTAGGAGAATCAAAAGAAAGTATTGAATAAGAAAAATATAATAAAAAAAATTAAATTAGGTAAGATACAATAAAAAGAAAGTATTAAATTAGGTAAATATTAGGTTCGGATGACACATAAGCAAACGAAGCACCAGAATTTTTTATTTGTCAAACGAAGCATACGAAGCAGACACATAGGTTAGGAGGATTTTGCATTAATATATAGGGGTGATATATATATATATATATATATATATATATTATATATATATATATATATATATATATATATATATATATATATATATATATATATATATATATATAGGGTTGGGTTCAAATGGAACCATGTCAATATATGCGAACCTAGGGAACTCATCTTGGCCATTAGATTGGATAATCTTGATGGTTGAGATTATGACATGTCAGCATGGTAATAATTTAAAAAAATCCATTAAATAATTAAAAAGGGTATTTTGGACATATAACGACGTTTATGAAGAGCACTAAATTGCTTTTTAGAAAGCACAACGGATATATAACTGCAAATTCAATAATTTATAATAAAACTCAAATCTTCAACGAATCATAACTTTTTTAATTTTTATTCATTTTTAATGAAATATATATCAAATTAATCACATTCTCAAGATCTACGATTTAAGATACATATTGCATATTTAAAAATGTAAAAATAAATAAATATAATTAAATTTAAAAATCTGAATATTAAAAGCATTGTATATGACTATTTAAAGCACTACACAAGTCTTCAGCAATGCTTTTTTTTTTTTTATGTTGGCAGTGCTAGTTTTTTGGAGTGCTTTCTTAATATTGTTGCGGCGCTTTTTTTACTACACTACCACTGCTTTTACTACACAATGAATCTGGAATACTTAGAGTGCTTTTTCTAATATTGTTATAGTGCTTTGAAACTACACTAACACTGCTTTTTGGAACTACTCTCCATTCTCCATTTGCTTTCTTCTTTATACAAAAGACAAAATACCGCCCCCCACCCATCGTCATGCCTGCGTTTAACTCTCCGACAAATTATCTTGAGCACATAACCAAAGTCTCGAGTAGTAGAGCAAACTCCAATTTCGAGGATTGCAGCCATGTTCCAATTCAAATCACCAACAACCAAACATGACCAAACAAATCAATTCAAATCCAATCACTCACAAAAACCACTCCAATTCATCCGATATTGAGTAGATCAATTACAAACTAAAACGAAAAATTACATACATCGCCGATTGAACTGCTGCGGCGGGTCCGGGAATTGTGCGGCGAACAGAGGTGAAAGGCGGTGGTTGCCATTTGTCGTCGTCTGCCCTCGATGATTGCTGCTGCCACGCCGCCGCCTTGCTGATGGCCGAAAATAGCAGCGGCCCCAAAACCCCAATTTCAGAAAATTGGGTACCCGTGTGCCCGTTTTCATCCTCCTCCTCCGAAGACCCCAAAGGCTCCTCCACGGCGACCAGCGTGCTCCCCGACACCTGCTTCGACCTGAGATTGGCCTTCCAGATGATTGATCGAGACGGCGACGGTAAGATAATGACGGAGGATCTGGAGCGGCTGTTGGGCCGGCTAGGCGCCGCCGCCGAGCTGCCGAGCCGGGAGGAACTGACATTGATGTTGAGCGAGGTGGATAGGGACGGGAGCGGGTGCATTAGCCTGGAGGGGTTCAACGCGATCGGATCGGCGTTCGCGCCGCCGGCTTGCGACGGCGAGATGAGGGAGGCGTTTAACTTCTTCGACTCGGATCGAGATGGGAGGATAACGACGGTGGAGCTTTTTAGGGTTTTCAGGACGATCGGCGACGCCGAGTGAACGCTAGAGGACTGCCAGCACATGATAAGAGGGGTGGACAGCAATGGGGAGGGGTTCGTGTGCTTTCAGGAGTTCAGCCGAACCGTCGAATGAGGGGAGAGACGAGGAAGGTGAAGGGGGACGGGTTTGAAGAGAAGATGGTGGGTTCTAGGGTTGGGATTTAGGGAAGGTATTTAATGTGATTAATAGCTTTGTAAGATTACATAAAGGCCCTTGTCCTTCTATATTTATAATTTAATAAATTTTAAAAATAGAAAAAATCTGATCCACATAAATTATTAGATCAAAGGTCTGGATTGGTCCCTAGGTTCGCATATATTGACGTGGTTCTATTTGAACCTAATCCTATATATATATATATATATATATATATATTATATATATATATATTTGAACTAGTAAACTTGGATAAAGGACAAAAGAAAATAAAGATTTATTAAAACGTTAGAAAAAAACAATTTTTTTATAGGAAGTTAGAATCCCCACCATGGAATAGTGCATCTACATGACTTCATTGCCGTTGTTTTTCGACCGGAAGGCCGAGAGAGGTTAGAAGTCAATATTCTCTTGACAGAACGAGAATGCGCACTCATTTGATCTTGATCCTTGTGGAGCGAAAGTGAAACTAGACTAGATCTGCGCGGCCTACCTATTAATTGGTGTACCTGAGATGCATTTCCTCTATCTCCCGAAAAAGACATTATATGAACTTGATTAAAGGGGTCAGTCATCCTAAAATTAGGATTCATTATTCCGGTCGAAAAACAACGGCGATGAAGTCATGTAGATGCACTATTCCGTGGTGGGGATTCTAACTTCCTATAAAAAAATTGTTTTTTTTCTAACGTTTTAATAAATCTTTATTTTCTTTTGTCCTTTATCAAAGTTTACTAATTCAAATATATATATATATATATATATATATATATATATATATATATCACCCCTATATATTAATGCAAAATTCTCCTAACCTATGTGTCTGCTTCGTATGCTTCGTTTGTCAAATGAGAAATTCTGGTGCTTCGTTTGCTTATGTGTCATCCGAACCTAATATTTGCCTAATATAACACTTTTTCTTTTTATTGTATCTTACATAATTTAATTCTTTTATTATATTTTTCCTTATTTAATATCTTCCTTTGATTCTCCTAATATAAAAATATAAATAAGTCATATATAATTAGTAGATAATAACTAAATTAGTTGTTTTAATTAAAAGATAAACTACATATAAAATAATTTTAATTATAAAAAAGTTTTATTATGAAAATAATTAAATAAGTTTTATTGATCAACCCTATTTATTAATTATGTTGACACCTTGCTTAGGTGTCAACTTCGTATTCATTCGAATGACATCTGTCATTTTGTTAATTAGTCAAAATCTGATGTGTCAGCTACAGGTGGTAATTTGTGTTGAAATATTTCTTTTTTAAGTTTTTTTGATTACATATAAATAAGGATTTTTTTTCATTTTCTTCCTCCAACAATTCTCTAGGGTTTCCTTCCTCTCTCTCGCCTCTCTTTTTTACAGCCGCTCCCCCCTATCTCTCTTGCCTCTTTCTTAGAGCCGCCCTCTCTCTCTGTTGATCAGTTTCTAAAAAACTCAGATCCTTCAAATTTAACCATGCTACACCTCGAAACGTCACTGTCGTCTTATTCAAGCAGCACCGCCACGACCGCCGTTTCACCTGCAAATCGCCACCGTCGTGCGGCCGTGCCCTAACCCGACTTAAGGAAGTTGTGTACCTGAGAGGGATCATATATCTCTGATTGTCCCGCGATCGTGTACGAGCGAGGGGTTAATTCAATTCAACATGATGAAAGGTAATTAGTCTGCCAACATTCGGATTTGTTATATGTTTTTTTTATTTGTTTGTGATTTTTTGTAATTTTGATGGATTGTGATTTAGGGTTCTATAATCTTGGAATTAAGATTTGCCTCATTGACGGATGTTTTAAGATCTGCGGCGTTCGCTTTGCACCCAAAGGTGAAATAAACTTCGAATCAAGATCCCAGATTTAATTCTTCGAATTTTTGGAATTGCTGATACATTTGTAAGATATGCACAAAAGTTGAATATATGAAGCCGAGTTATTAGTTACTTTTAGTTGTAATTTTATTATCTTGAAACCTATAATGGCCATGATTGTATATATAAAAAAAATTGTACGACTATGTGGCCTTACTAAATGGAGTTTGATTTTAATTTTGTTCTTAATAAGGTTTTATAACAGGGTTCTTTACAGTCAACAAAGGTTCGATGCTGTGGATTTTTTCTTTATTATTATTTTTTTCATTTTTCTGTCTGTCACACATTTCCAATGTTATGGTTTACTGAATTGTTTTTTATTAGTATTTAATGGTGTTAATTGATATTATATTTGATGCATTTTCATCTAATTCTGTTATATAGCTTTGGCATATTTCAAGAAAATAGAAGATGTATACAATAACAGCCTAGACTTAGAGTATACAATATGTTATATAGCTTTTCAAAACAAATGGTGATTTTTTCTTAAAGAAGAAATGTTTTTTTTAATTATCAATTTTATTTTTTAACAGTGACTTGATGTTTTTTTAATGGTTTTTAGTTGTCGCATCTATTTGAAGGCAGATAAAACTTCAGATTTTGATGTGTTTTCACTTGGGCATGAGCCTGCAACCAAGTTTCTGAAAGGGGTCGGGGTTAAGGTTGATGGGAGGGACGTGTCGATGCATTCGGGGTTTAAGGAGCTATTGGGAGACGGGTTCGTTGGGGTTGGATTGCCGAGGGTTTTTATTGGTAAGGAATATATCGTCAGGGCCGATGAGATTCGAAGGTTGAACGAAGATGGGAAGCTCGAGAAGTTAGTCGAGGGTTGTGAGTTATTGGATGATATTGGTGGAGACGGAGGTCAAAATGGTAACGTTTGTGAGGACATCAGATTTGTTCCTTACGAGACCTATTCGGGAGTTGTAAAATATATTACGAGGGAGATTATGATGATGAGGAAGGTGAAGAAGAAGTTGATGAAAGTGAGCTCAAATATGGTTTTGGAGTGTGTCTCGATTGCAACGAAAATGGACTTATTCGTTTCCCGATTTGTTGTGATTAATGATATTTTGGTTAAGCGAGGTACATTTTATTTTATTATATTAACCTTTTGGATTGTGAAATCACAAGCTGTACAGTTTGAGCATTTTTGATAGTGAGTTCTTATTTAATGAGATTTTCAGAAGAAGTGATGAAAAAAATCAGTGGTGAGATTTTGTGTTGTTGATAGGTTCTTCTCTTTTGTTGTCTGTTGAAGCTTTGTAATGTAATACTTTCTTGATACCATGCTTGGTACATGATGATCATTCTATATTTTGTTTACTTGGAAGGAAAAAACTTTATTTTTCCTACTAAGATGTTTGATGTTTTGTTTATTGTTTATTCTGTATTGTCATTTGCATTATCAGACCACAGAAGTTTGTATAGTTTTTTTCATCTTCAAAATGTTTATAGAATAAATGAATGAAAAAAAAAACCTTAGGAAGGGTCTGACCAGCATGCCAAAGTGGAAGAAAGACTAGGTTGGAAATCTTGAAAACATTGGTGTTTGAAAAGAAGAATTTTTTAAAGGATGTGTGTAGGTGTCTATTTTTTTATACACCATGACAAATTATAGGTTGGCTAATCCATTCTTGTGATAGTGCCTTTTTTACGCCTGACTTCTTTATTTATTTTAAATTTATAACCTTAACTATTTTCTGTTTTAATAATATCTGCAACTGCAAATGCGGTTTATCTGGAAATGCAGGTGTGGTTGCCCTTAATTTATTAATTAATATATAATTTTATCGTATATATATAAACAAAAAAAGAAAATTAGAGTAAGCTTTTAATCATGTGAAGTTTTCACAAGGTGTGATAGGATATATAGAATTCTAATGAACTCATCACTCACGTTAATCTATGTTTTCGCATTAAATTAAAAAGTATTGCATTAAAAATCTCAGGACTAATAAGTACCTTATGGTTTGGGGGTAAAGGTGCATTGAAGCTGAATGCTACAACAAACTAGGCCTATAAATATTTTATCTTCTATGATTAAGTCTCTTATCTTGATTACTTATAATGACCCTTCAATTTATCTCATTTTTTTATGATTTTAAGTTTTTGGCATACTAAGATATTTAGACTATTTGAGTGCTATTTATTGCATGAGACATATCTATCAATAAATGTCTTATGATGTTGAGTTCTTAATAATTAACTAAATGATTCATAATAGCTAATTGTGAAAAAATCTGACAATATAAATAATTCCCATTTTATGGCATAAAATCATATGACATATAAATTGAAAAAAAAAATTTTATACGGAAATATTAATTTATACTGAGATGTTTTACCATACAAATATATTTAGAAAATATTGTGGTAAACCAATATTAATATTTCACTTTCTAAATTTATTAAAATTTACTTTTTTATATATTTTTTAAATATGCCCGTCGAATTTATTAAAACTTACTTTCCCCCCCATATTACGATACACATGTAACATATAAGAACCATTTCTGAAAAAATATCTCATTTTTGACTTAATTTGATATATTGAGTTTTCTTAAATTATGATATATATATAATATATATATATATATATATATATATATATATATATATATATATATATATATATATTGTTTATTAGTCTTTAAATATAATTTTACAAATTATATTTTCTTATTTTATTTGTTCTTTATTATTTTTTATTTTTTTTCCGATTTTCTTGAATATCCCAACTTTTGTGATTATTGGTTTCTGATACTCCTTCTTTAAAATTTAAACATTTTTAGTGGTTGTGGATAGTGGTTCTGAATATCCCACCCTTGCAGTGATTTCGAATGTATTTTGATTTATTTTATCTTTGGAATTGAGATAATAATTATTTCATTTAGGTGCATACGGACAAAGTAGTGGTTGTTCTTCGTGAGGTTTTGAGGAATATATAATTTTTTTTTTTTTTTTTTTGTTGTTGTGTTCATGGTCCCTATTGTGTCTACTTTTGATGGATATGCAACTTATTTCTGAACCACAGGATTTCTAAACATTACTGGAGAATTTACAGGATAATATTACTTTGTTTCATTTTAAAATTATTTTCAGCAGTTGGCGACTATTATTAGGTGTTGGTTTTTGTTCTAATTTTTGTGAAAACCAGTTGTGTCAAATTGATATATATGTATACTATGGCGGAATAATTGAATTTCCTTATCTGAACTCTATTTTTTACAGTATTGTTCTTGGTTTGTTGTAAATGTGTTTTAATATTCCACTATCTGGCAGTAGGTTCAGTTATCTTAGCAGAGGCACAAGATGGCAACCTTTGGCGATATAGGGCATGCAGCAGGACTTAATATTCTCAGTGCTCTGATATTTCTGATAGCATTTGTTGTCCTAAGGCTTTAACCATTCAATGATAGAGTATATTTCCCAAAATGGTACCTTAAGGGTTTGAGGAACAGCCCCACGCACTCGGGTGCGTTTGTAAGACTAAATCCTTCATCATCCTATCAAACTCAGTTAATAACTCTTAATGTTAGATAATTATTAAGATTCACCATACCGGCATATTTCTTTAGTTCATTTGAGCATTGTCGAAGCATGCCTATTTCTTTATCGAGTTGAGCTCGAGTAGCAATTTCTTTGGTTTATCGAGCTCGAGCACTGTAAATATAAGTCAATTTTGGCTTGGGTTTGTGAATGCTCAACTTGAAACCATATATATTCTAATTGTACCTTTTCCTTCCATTTTCCCTTTTTAATTTTTTAATAGTTTAGTTAGAGATGTAACAAGCACCACAAAAATTACGGATGACAAATAAGTTTACTCTTCAATTCATGATTCAAGTTCACGAGTCATGTTTCGACACAAATTCGAGTAGGAAGTCTACCCTCAAAAAAAGTTACCCAAAAGGATATTATAAGTTTATACATTGTTATATAATAGTAACTTTTATGTGTATATATAGAAAGAGACATACAACTAATAATCATGTAACTCTTTTTATTGAACTACATGATTCATATCCTAAAGCATGTTTCTGTGGTGTTTGCTTTGTGATAAAGGCAAACGGAAACTGGTGGCACTTAGTTTAGGTGTAGTCGGTTTATTGGTAGGGTACATGGGCCTATACCTCTCATGGAAAACAGGTAATTTGCACGCAAATATTCTTGTGATCCCTTTCAAGCATGTATGTTAATCAAATTAACCATTAATAATAATAATAATGATAATAATTTAGGATAATTTTATTAATCAAATAAGATTCACCATATCGGCATACTGTCAATTAAATAATTTTGTTAATTAATCCGTTATCTAATTAAAAATAAAATTTTAATTTACTTACCAAACTTAATTAATTGATTAGCAAATAATTAGTTGATTGACACTAATATCGGCATATCGGCCATATTTTTCAAGATTCACCATATTTTGTGGAATTCATCAAACTTTACGCCAACAATATATCCAATCTCGAAAAAAATACTTACTAGAAAAATATTGAGGATAATTTACAACTAATTCGATTAATCAATTTGTGAATTGACAAAGATTTCAATATTTACATGTACTATATATATGTATGTATGTATGTATGTATGTTTATATGTAATTTTGTATGTACTCTAGAGTTCATTCTCAATAACAGAACCTCACACGTTATAGTTAAATATTGCAAAAGGTTAAACAGAGTAGACATTTTTGCTTTTATATCTAATAATAAATAATTAACTATCAAGACTTTTTCGTATTTTTTTTTATTTATCTTCAGAAGTTCCAATAAACAATGGATTTGAGTCTTTCGGTTATGTTAATTCAAAACATGAATCAAGTTTCAAGACTATGCAATGGTATTAGATTAGTTGTTACCCAACTTGGAGATTGCATTATTGAATTAAAGATTTTGTCAGGAACTAATGTTGGGATGAAGGTTTACATCCCACACATGGATTTGAGCCCTTCGAAAAGTAGGGTTCCGTTCAAATTTCAAAGGAGACAGTTTTCACTTATTGTTTGTTTCGCAATAACTATAAACAAGAGTTAAGGTAAGACTCTTTCAAATATGAGTTTGTATTTGTCAAGACAAGATGATAATATTATTAATAAGACGACAAATGTTGTTTATAAGGGAGTTTTCCTCAATTTAAAGTGGAAATTTTGAATATTTTGTATTATTAAGTAAATTGCTTGATTTAATTTTTTTATTTTGTTTTTGTTTTTATTGGAAATTTTTGAATATATATATATATATATTGCTTTTGTTAGTATGTGTTTGCTGGATATGCCCGCGTAAGCGCGGGTATCCAAACTAGTATGAGTTATTTACAATAATCTAAGTATGTAACTAAATATTAGTAATGTATTCAATCTAAACATAAAAATATTAAATTATATATATAAGGAAATTGGTAATAGAAATAATAATAATTAAATTTACAATCCTAATATTATATAAAAATAAATAAAAAATAGCATTAACACTATTATTTTAAACATGTACTTTTGCGTAATTTTGTATTTTTGAGTCAGCTTATCAACTAAATTTGCCAAACGCTTTTATTTAAATCAGCTAGCTTTTCAGCTATCTGTCATCAGCTATCAGCTCTCAAATAACTTATCAGTCATCGGCTAACTTCTCAGCTATTATCTAGCTTATCAACTTTTCCAAACAATCAAACCTCTTCCTAATTAAATATTATAAAACATAAGCTAATAAAATAACGGGACAAATGATATTATATACACTATTCATAACAAAAACTCTTTTCCCTATTATCCTCGTAACAAAATTATTTTCTATTTTAAAAAACCTGTTTACTCGGGCAAAAATATATTTTTAGTCCGGTAAATAACCACTTTTTGACATTTAGTCCGATTTTTGGTCACACTTGAAAATTAGTCCACTAAGTGGAATAAATGCTGATTTTTGGTCCAGTGACCGCCTAGAGCAGGTCACTGGACCAAAAATAGCATTTAGTTCACTTAGTGGACTAATTTTCAAGTGTGATCCAAAACCGGACTAAAAGTCAAAGAGTGATCACTTACCGGACTAAAAAAATAATTTTAGGTTTTTGGCGAGTAAGTGTAATTAGGAGGCAATTGTCCAAAAAAATATGATATAGGTAAAAATAAAAATGAAATATTTGGGAGAAAAAAATCCCTATTTATTTTTATTTTTAATTTTAGATTGTAGGTTTTTATTTTAGGGTTAATTCCCATATAAACCATTAGTGAAATAATTTTTCCCAAACAGGCCATTGGAATCTCAACTTCCCATTTAATCCAAAATATTATATAAGAGTACTAAATTACTCTTTGTAATTATTTTATTTTGTTCTTCAAAAATTCCGAACTACTCGTGTAAAATTCAGAACTACTCATGTACATTCAAAAATGCTCGTGTAAATTCAGAACTACTCATGTAAATTCAGAACTACTCGTGTAAATTCAAAACTACTCGTGTGAATTTCAGAACTACTCATGTAAATTCAGAACTACTCGTGTAAATTTCAGAACTACTCATATAAATTCAGAACTACTCGTGTAAATTCAGAACTACTCGTGTAAATTCAAAACTACTCATGTAAATTGACGAACTACTCATGTAAATTCAGAACTACTCGTGTAAATTCAGAACTACTCGTGTAAATTCAAAACTACTCGTATAAACTTCAAAACTACTCGTGTAAATTCAGAACTACTCGTGTAAATTCAAAACTATTCTTCAAAATTTCAGAACCACTCGTGTAAATTCAGAACTACTCGTGCAAATCTCAAAACTACTTATGTAAATTCAGAACTGCTCGTGTAAATTTCAAGACTACTCCAAAAATTCAAAACTATTCCATTCAACTTCGAAATACCCTTGAATAATTCAGAACTATTACATTTAACTTTAAAAATTACTCATATAAATTCAGAACTACTCGTGTAAATTTCAAAACTATTATTCTAAAATTCAGAACTACTCGTGTAAATTCAAAATTACTCGTGTAAATTTCAGAACTACTCATATAAATTCAGAACTACTCGTGTAAATTCAGAACTACTCGTTTAAATCTCAAGACTACTCAAAAAAAAAAAAAAAAAAATCAAAACTATCCATTGAACTTCGAAATACCCTTGAATAATTAAGAACTATTTCATTCAACTTCAAAAAAATCAAGACCTACTCGTATAAATTTCAAAACTACTCTAAATCAAGTGGAGATAATAAATAGAGATCCCATCGCACAACACTACTCTAAAAATAAATAATAAACAAATAGCAAAGATTTCAAAAATCCTTAAATTCTACTATGCACTAAAATCTAAATCAAGCAGAGATAATAAATAGAGATCCCATTGCACAACACTACTCTAAAAATAAATAATAAACAAATAGCAAAGATTTCAAAAATCCTTAAATTCTACTCTCCACTAAAAGTGAGCCAACCCCAACCAAAACCCTTGCATCAATGACCGAGGGATTGACTAATATTATAAATCATCCTGTCAGTATCCCCAATAATGCAAATAAGATATTTACTAATTATATCCAACCTGTATGTTATTTTCATTTTAACTTGCTCAAATGAATCTGAGTACAGACGTACTCCCATAACATGAAATGTTTAGATTTG
>BMAC01000386.1:30052-42202 GCA_014905375.1 Phtheirospermum japonicum
GAATAAATGCTGATTTTTGGTCCAGTGACCGCCTAGAGCAGGTCCACTGGACCAAAAATAGCATTTAGTTCACTTAGTGGACTAATTTTCAAGTGTGATCCAAAACCGGACTAAAAGTCAAAGAGTGATCACTTACCGGACTAAAAAAATAATTTTAGGTTTTTGGCGAGTAAGTGTAATTAGGAGGCAATTGTCCAAAAAAATATGATATAGGTAAAAAAAAAATGAAATATTTGGGAGAAAAAAATCCCTATTTATTTTTATTTTTAATTTTAGATTGTAGGTTTTTATTTTAGGGTTAATTCCCATATAAAACCATTAGTGAAATAATTTTTCCCAAACAGGCCATTGGGAATCTCAACTTCCCATTTAATCCAAAATATTATATAAGAGTACTAAATTACTCTTTGTAATTATTTTATTTTGTTCTTCAAAAATTCCGAACTACTCGTGTAAAATTCAGAACTACTCATGTACATTCAAAAATGCTCGTGTAAATTCAGAAACTACTCATGTAAATTCAGAACTACTCGTGTAAATTTCAGAACTACTCATATAAATTCAGAACTACTCGTGTAAATTCAGAACTACTCGTGTAAATTCAAAACTACTCGTATAAACTTCAAAACTACTCGTGTAAATTCAGAACTACTCGTGTAAATTCAAAACTATTCTTCAAAATTTCAGAACCACTCGTGTAAATTCAGAACTACTCGTGCAAATCTCAAAACTACTTATGTAAATTCAGAACTGCTCGTGTAAATTTCAAGACTACTCCAAAAATTCAAAAACTATTCCATTCAACTTCGAAATACCCTTGAATAATTCAGAACTATTACATTTAACTTTAAAAATTACTCATATAAATTCAGAACTACTCGTGTAAATTTCAAAACTATTATTCTAAAATTCAGAACTACTCGTGTAAATTCAAAATTACTCGTGTAAATTTCAGAACTACTCATATAAATTCAGAACTACTCGTGTAAATTCAGAACTACTCGTTTAAATCTCAAGACTACTCAAAAAAAAAAAAAAAAAAATCAAAACTATCCATTGAACTTCGAAATACCCTTGAATAATTAAGAACTATTTCATTCAACTTCAAAAAAATCAAGACCTACTCGTATAAATTTCAAAACTACTCTAAATCAAGTGGAGATAATAAATAGAGATCCCATCGCACAAACACTACTCTAAAAATAAATAATAAACAAATAGCAAAGATTTCAAAAATCCTTAAATTCTACTATGCACTAAAATCTAAATCAAGCAGAGATAATAAATAGAGATCCCATTGCACAACACTACTCTAAAAATAAATAATAAACAAATAGCAAAGATTTCAAAAATCCTTAAATTCTACTCTCCACTAAAAGTGAGCCAACCCCAACCAAAACCCTTGCATCAATGACCGAGGGATTGACTAATATTATAAATCATCCTGTCAGTATCCCCAATAATGCAAATAAGATATTTTACTAATTATATCCAACCTGTATGTTATTTTCATTTTAACTTGCTCAAATGAATCTGAGTACAGACGTACTCCCATAACATGAAATGTTTAGATTTGAAACATCACAGCAAAAGATAAAACCTAGACTAAAAAAATATTTAACGAATTATATAGGCAAAATAATATTCATATATAAAAGGGATTGTCAGCATAAGTTAAGTTTATACCTAAAGTGTTCTACCCATTCAGTGCCCAATTCAGTGACTTACAATTGCCAAGATTTGCAACAACCAAAACTATCATTTCAGTGTTGATTAAAAAAAATAAAAATAAAAATAAACTCCTAGCCTCCCCAACTTTCTTGTTCGCCACGCACCACGTCTCCCCCACTTCGCCACAGCGGGGAGGTTGCGCCGCCACTGCTGCCACCTGGCTCTTACTCCTGTTTAAACCCCCGACAGTGAGGGGGACATTGTACCACCACAAACCAACCATCACCATTTGGTCACCACCATCTGTGAAACCATCAAAATGCCGCCGCCATCAAATCGAGTTGCTGTCGAACCCCGTCTCCGCTATCAGCATCCCCACCGTGGAGCCGAAGAAGTCGTCGCATCCACCACTGCCAAACACCGCTGCCATCTGTGAAACCATCCAAATGTCGACGCCGCCTCATAAGTCCATGGATCTTCTCGCTTGCGAACTTTTCGGAATCGTCCAACGGGACCCCGCCCTCGAAACCGTCGATGCTCTTCCAGTAATCGGCCCTCAGCTGTAGATCTTGACCACCGACTCGTAAAGACTCTCGTTTCCGAACACACAGAAAATGCCAACAACCTTTTAATCATTGCTGGACTCATCGTAGCCAAACCCCCAAATGTAATAAAACCCTTGCCTCAATTTGACGGCGACGGGGGCAGTTTCTTCGATGTCCGCGTGGTCGGGTTCCAGAGGAACATGTCGTTCTCGTCTATGGCACCGCAGATGAAGCCGTTGCAGGAGCCAAAGATCCAAACAGCGCAGTGAGGGGTTTTCTTAGGTTAATCGATGTTGTGTGCGATGGTCAACAGGCCGAACATCGAGGACTGGGCAAATTGGGGTTCTGTGGGTTGAGATTTTGAGATGGGTTTTGATGAATTGGGGAATCTGGTGGGTTTCTATTACAACCTTCCATCATCGAGTTATCGGTGTGGAGTTAATAATACGTTCTTTCTATTGGTTGGATTTAATTGATTGTTTATCTTTTGGGGGCAGATTAGTCAATATACTATTCATCTTTGGATTATATGGTATGAATTTGTACTTTATAGGAATAAAAAGATTTGCAGGATTTTAAAGAATTTTGTTACTATGCTATATGACTATTTGGGAATTTTCCCTTTATTTTATTCTTTACTTATTTATAACTTGTAGGTTTTTATTCTATTGCTTATTTATCAAAATGTTCGAACACATGAGTTTTGTTCGAGAAACTAGAGACGAACACCCATATTTTGCATTTATTTTTTACCTTTTACCGCCTAGATCCGTCACTTACCTTTCACCACCCACCAACATTTTTTCTTCTTCCTGTTTGGCGGTGGCACAATGACGACACCTATGACGGCGACGACGGTGTGATGGGTGACGCTAATGGAAGAGTTGGAGTGGTGGTGGAGGGTTGGAGGAGATGATATCTTTTGGGTATTTGTGGGATAATTTTGACATTTTTGTTGAGTTTTTTTATGGGGTGAACTCGTAAATAAATGGGGTGCGTATATTCGCTCTCTAAAACAAATTAAATGTAAATAACTCCACTTTTATATATTATGAAATAGTTTTTTGCAGATTACATTATACATCTAATTATAGTTTAACTTATTATCATCACACATATCAATAGTTTTAAACTAAGCAAAATTATTTTTTTTTAGTCCAGTAAGTGGCCACTCTTTGATTTTTAGTCCGGTTTTAGATCACACTTGAAAATTAGTCCACTAAGTGGACTAAATGCTGATTTTTGGTCCAGTGACCTTCAGTTTTTGGTTTTTCTGGTAAAGATGACCTGCTTTAGGCGGTCACTGGACGAAAAATTAGCATTTAGTCCACTTAGTGGACTAATTTTCAAGTGTGACCAAAAACCGAACTAAATATCAAAGAGTGGTCACTTACCGGACTAAAAAAATATTTTTGACGTTTACTTGTATATTTCCCTATTCCACTCCCTGCTGTCCCTTTCATCTTCTACACAAAAAACCGCTATTTCAATTCTAAAAACAAACAAACTGTCCTTTTCATCTCTTCCCAAAATCTCGGAATTAAAAACAAACAAACAAAGAGAAATCTAACTTGAGAATGGGTGTTATGACTGGGAATCCGATTGCCGCCACCATCTCTAGTGAGAATCCGGTCTCTGGCACCACCTCCATTACTATTCCACTTCCACTACAGCCGCCGTGATTCTGACACTACTGTAAACTCGTCTGCCCAACCGGTAAGTAATCGAGAAATTCTTATTCTCGTGATTTGTGGTTGAATTCCCGGTATGTCGATTATGATTATGGCTTGTTGTTAAATTCTCAACATGTCTATGTTGGCAATAAGGTTTGTGGATTAATGCCGTGATTTGAATGTGTATTTTGTGATTTGAACGCGTTTGATTTACTTTGATTGAATTCCCGAAATAGTGATGTTATTGTATATTAAGATTTGGTAAATCTTGTGATTTGAGTTAAATGTGTGGATACCGTGTGTTGTGTTCTGAAGCAGTTCCCAGTATTAGTATATTCCAAATACCGGGAATGGACTAATTTTGATAATCGACCATACCATGAATTGGCTAGTTTTCTTGACAGATAATTTTATTTATTTATTTACTCATACTTAATTTTCCACATGTTTTATACAGTTATGTACAATTATGTTTACATGTTATTTTCTTGAAATATTTTAGATTGTGTGGTCGTGGAAGAGACCATCATTGAGAGGAACGAAGGGTCCATAAATTTCTATGTGAAGACGATCAAGGAGCATTTGACGTATGACCCAAGTCTTGAGATGTATCAACAATTCGAGCGGTGTTGTTTTCGGTGATATCTCCTGTACAAGTAAGTAGGAGGGTCCACATACCAATTTCATCATACATGCTTTGATAAGGCAATGGACTTTGGTTCCAGGTTGGTGAGCAATTCACTAGGGCCTTCAAAGATAGAATATGGGTTGGCAACTCATTCGAAGTTTGGAAATACGGGTTTTGATTCAAATGTGAAGCACGATTCTTCGGAGGAATGGGGGGAGGGGGGGCTAACAATAAAGTTGAGGGTTGTGCAGTATATGGTACCATCTATGATCGTTTTTATCGTGGTGAGTATGCAGATTCAACCGATGATCAAGTGAAGTTTGCCAAAATCTTATTTGTGTATGGATTCTTGTTTGGAATTGATGGGCCCACGTGGGGCCTTATCAAGGACGATGATAAGTGGGAGAGTTTTCCGTGGGTGCATACACTTTTCAAATCTTCAGAATTCAGTTTTGTACTATAGAGCCTAAAAGGCAATGTTATGGATCGTTCAAGTACCATTTTTATGGGTTCACCTTGGCCTTTCTACCACGTCCTTAATTTACGATTTATAATTAAAATTTTCCAATCATTTCATTTAATAAATCTAAATTGAAATAATAAACTACGATCAAATTAAATAATTAGTAAAATTTTAGGATAACTAAAAGAAGCTCAAAAATATTCTAAAATTGGTCAAACAATTATAAAAAATATTGTTATAAATATACTTAATAATTATTTACTACATTTACCTTAAAGTAAATTAGAAAAACATGTGAAGTGAGTGCAATAGATATAAAAATATTAGATATTGTTCCAATCATTTCTTTAACGAATATAAAATTGGAAAAATAAACTATGATTAAATTTAAATAAATATTAAATAGTTTTGGATAATGAAAAAAAACTCAAAAACATTCTAAAACTTGTTAAATAATTATAAAATTTTTTTTACACACACACACAAGAATTATTTAATATGTTAACTACATTTATACAAGTCTACACCTCTTTGGCCTTGACAAGCGTTGGGAGGAAGAGTGACGAGCAATTACAATGCCCACGGTCATTAAAGTGGTTATTCAATTGTAACCGTACTGACCTCTCAAACTTTTTGATCTTCCGGTAATTAAATCTCTTGATAGTTTATATTAGATATATGTAAATAAATATGTTTATTTTGTCTATATATAACTATGGTATAGATTCTTTTTAGAAATAATTATAATAATCTTTCCATATATGAGATTTCTATTTTAGATTGAGCATCCATGCATTGGGACATTGGAGCCCACAACGAGGAGATTCATGACTACGAATGGTGGCTCCACGTTCATGATGACATTTCATTAGGCGTTCAATATAGGGGCCTATTGAACCAAATGTTCCATAGGGTCCACGTAAGCCCATTGATATGGACGATGTAAAAACTCCATAAAGGCTCATTGATGTGAATGATGCACAGAGTCCAAACATGTCATGATAATTGTTCTAGAGACTGCTTCAATATGTAGTGTTGACTCATTTGTTTCATTTTGATGGATATTTTGTAGACCAGTCTGATGCAGATACTGATTCCCATCCAAAGAAATATTTTGTTCTGCCTCGACTACCTTTGGAGCCACTGCTCACAACTATTTTGTCGCGTATTGTAAGAACACACAATACTTTTGAAAATTTCTCAATTCGTACTGAAGTGATAGAAGACGCACTACATCTTACAAATGTTTAAGGATCCCGCAAGAGAATAGGGTCAATCGTAGTGCAGTGAGGTGACTCAAATTGAATCTCTCGAGAAATACTAATCATGAGCGAATTTTGTGTTTGAATCACGAAAGAGAAATTAAAAAAAAAACTATTCTAAACACACGGTCAAATTTTTGGGTTTAGAGTTTTAAAATATAAGATGAGAATTGAAATGACGAGACTTGAAATTGAGATATTTGAAAGAATTAGTAAAACGAGGGTCTAGGGTTCTGGACTTGTCTCCAGAATCTATTGGTAATTTATTGAACACTTAATCTAAAAATCGGGGTTGTCAATCCCGATTCTAATTTAAACACCCAATAATTACCAATCGATGGTTTTGAACTCATTTAAACCCTAGACCCATACTTTCTAACCTAGAATCATCATGAAATGCAAAAACATAAATTAAGAGCAAGTATAAACATAATTAATCTAATGAAAGAAATACACAATCAAAACTAGTAAAATCATAATCTCATAATTAAAAGTACAAGTAAATTAACACAAGCATAAGAGGGAAAATACATTTAAACTATTCTTGTATAAACTAAACAAGTTAATCTTACACATATACTAACCTAAAAAGCTACTCTATACTACAAGTCAACTACAAGGCAAATGAGGATAAACCCATCTACTTATCACTACCAACTACCTAAATTATGTCTAAAGAGGAAAAAAGCTTCAGACTAGAGCAAGAAGATAAAAATGGTGAAAATTGAAATTCTTAAGAACAACACAAGAAAAACTCAACATTCAAACTACAACCCATGTATAAGAACGCAAATTACTTCAAATATTCATGAAAATTACAAAGAAAATGCAAGAGAACAAGAAATAGAAATTAAGTACAAAAACTCAAATCTTGAAATCCATTGAGGGAATGCTTCACCATAATACATTAAGATACTCCAAACTCCAAACTAAGCTAATCTAAAATTCTACTAGCTAAACTAACTAAGATTTTAAGAGTGGTTTATGCTTGAAGGAACAAAAGGATGAAAAGAGAATAAGGTACAAGCTTGGGCTCTTAAACCCTAAGGGGTTCAAAGGCCACTCCAGAATAATTGAGTTTGTGGGTTTAAATAGGTGAAATTAGGGACAAAATAGTAATTTTATCAAAACTGGTCAAAAATGGCCTTCATCGATCGATCATCGATAGGCCGTTGATCGATGGTGTCTCTACCACCGATGATTTGTTAAATGACACAAGCTGTCGATGTTGGAAAAATAGTTGTGTGTCGATGACGTGTTGATCAATGGTGGCGTGAGAATCTCGACAGTCGGTCGACTCCGTGCTGTCGATAAGGGCGGGAGTAGTGCGTCGATTAACTATCTATGGTGTATCAATCGACACTGTGCTTCGTGGGTACGAGTTGTCTTTTCATCAAATCAGGCCAGTTGTGATCCTCGAGAACGCGCTTGTACTTTCTCGACTGTCTGAAACCAACAATAATAATATAACATGAAAATCTAGAAGTAAGAGAAAAATACAAAAAAATACTAAGAAGGCAACAAACGTTATGAAAATGCAAAATAAAGAAAAATGGACAAAATAGGGCTCAAACACGACTAAAGCACTCAAAATAAGACACAAAAATATCTGAAAAATATACACAAAATGTACTAATCAACTCTCTCACAGTTAGCCTTTTGCTTGTTCTCAAGCAAAACCGAGCCTAGACATAGACAAGAAAAACCTATGAACCAAAAACTAATGCATTCAAATGATTCGAGTTATGCATTAAATTAATCGAAAACTCGAGTAAAAGTATGACACGATATGTTGAGATAAGAGATTTAGACTCCCCTACTAATGCCTAAAAGTAACAATTTACCCTTTATGCACGTCCCTCATCCACGCTTCGGTCAAAATCTACTAAGTTGGCACCCTAGCCTAAATATCTATGCACCTCTTTAAAAATAAAATCTAAAAGTAAAAATGAAAATGTGTGCAAAGGTTGCACATCTTATTATATACATATCACTTGTACAAGGATCTATCTTCTTGTGCTTATTTTAGTGTACCCATAAAGGCGACGTACTAGGCGAACACGATATTTACAACAAAAGAAAAATGAGAGTTCATTGACTTCGATCACTTGTTGCTAAATGCAACTTATCTCGATAAGCACATAAAGTCTTTGATGTCTCAAATATAAAATAAAAAATTTACAAAATCTCCTATAAAGGGCATTTTAAAATGGGGATAGTAGAGAGTATTCGACTATCAAAACGAAATAGAAAAATAGAGAAAGGCAAAATCACTTCATAGGCTCCCTAAACTTCATGCCCCACAATTACACTAATGTCAAATGAAAGTGTAACCAACCTAACCAAAGAATCTAACCATGTTACTTCGTCAAGCTTCCAACCAATATCAATCCACACGACTCAGATCATATTCACAAGCAAATATACCAAAGAAATTACTAAACAAGGACAAAACTCATCCCACACTTAAACCATAAAATGCCCACATTGCACATAAAATAAGATAAAATATGGTAATGACGAGTCAAACGTTAAGTAAAATTCACGGGGCGGTTGAAATGAGAGGAACCTACAAAAAGGGTAAGTGGGAAGAAACAAACACATATGACACAATAAGACTCTAAAGTAAAAGGAAAATATCATTAAATAGACTTACAAAATAAGCAAAAGATGTATACATAATATGTTGCAAGTAAATATCATTAATAAAGAAATAAGTTAAAGTTTTAGATGTCTATAAATGATAATTATCAAATATGATATATATCAAATCTTTCCTAAATAATTAAATTTTGACAAAAAAAATTAAATATAAAATAAAATAAACAAAATAATAATCATTAAATCACAAATTATACAAAAATACGTGACTCAACGCCCCTAATATCAATTGACAATTCTTTTTAGCTTTACCACAAAGAATTATTTATTAATACATGGCGTATATATTACAATGATAGGAAAAATTGATTTTTTGGTCCATTATGTTGTCCACTTTCCAATTTTGGATCAAGATATTGTCCACTATCAAAACACATACACGAAGTTGGCAAAATCATCAAAAAAGGTACAAAATTATCCAATTCGGGTTTGATGGCTGACATGGCAAGATCCAATCTTTATTTATCAATTTTTATTTAATTTTAATGCAGAAAAATAAAAAAAAGAAATCTGAACTACCCAAACTACCCCCAAACCCTACAAAATGTATGTCAATTGTTACGAACTATTTGCAGAAACGATAAGATTTATCTAAACAATTAATAAAATATAAAGTAGACAATTAAGATTCTATACAAACAAACCGTACAAATGAAAATAAAAGTTGGTCTATCATCGACCGTGTATATTTTGGTAATTTTAAAAATATAATTACTTTCTGCCCTTCTTTCTTTATTCTCTCATCTCCTTTGTTCTTGATGCTTTGATTCTCTACAAGTTCTTTATTTATTTTTTTTTTCTCCCTCTTTGTTTGTGTATTATATTTCGAATTATCCATCGTCATATATATTTCTACTTATTTTCTTTAAATTCCAATGATTTCTTCATCTAGCTAATCTCCTCTTTCTGTTCATCTCAGCATAATCAAAATCATCTCCCTATAGGATTAGAGAAAAATCAAGAATTAATTTCTCAACTCAACACAGATTTCGAAATCTTCATTTTGGATAGGGATAAAAAAGACTGAGAAAAAAGTGGTATTAGGGTTTGAGTTTCTATTTTTTCTTCTAATAATAATAAATCATCAAACCCACAAAATTGATCGGTCTTTCTTCTTCGTTTCCAGCTAAACTAAAACCCGACCGATCCCAAGAAATAATAATTTGCAATCCTGGCAAACCCTTGGTGGACCGGTGTTCAGATGGGCTTGCCAGGTGTCGAACCGACACCCCTGATGAGCGGCAGTAAGCGCGAGATGGAGGTTTCCATCAACGAAAAGAGCGGAGGAAGCAGCAGCCGCGGCAAGGACGATGATGACAAGGACGGCAGCGAGCCAAGGGAAGGCGCTGTCGAGGTCGGGAATCGCCGCCCCCGCGGCCGGTCGCCCAGCTCGAAGAACAAGCCCAAGCCGCCGATCTTCGTGACCCGGGACAGCCCTAACGCCCTGCGCAGCCACGTCATGGAGGTCGCCGGCGGCAGAGACGTGTCGGAGAGCATCGCCCAGTTCGCCTGCCGCGGGCCGAATTCAGCGGATCCTCTTCTACGACGTCGTAGGGCTCAATCAAAGGGGGGAGAAATTAATTGAAATGGTGAAAAGTGAAAAGTGCAGTCACAATGACACCAAGTAGATCGGGAGGGATGTGAAGGGTTTGGGGGTAGTTTGGGTAGTTCAGTTTTTATTATTTTTCTACATTTAAATTAAATAAGAATTGATAAATAAAGATTGGATCCTGCCACTTTAGCCATCAAGCCCGGATTGGATAATTTTGTACCTTTTTTTGATGATTTTGCCAACTTTGTGTATGTATTTTGACAGTGAACAATATCTTGACAAAAAAGCAATTCTCCCTACAATGATACAACCCACCAATTAATTTACTGAAAATATTAAATGAAAACTATAGTTTTTAAAGTTTTGTTCAATATCCTGTTCCTGCGCAAACCTCAACCCCCTGTTCCTGCGCAACCCCCATTTGAATTGCAATTCAAGTCGTATAAAATCAAAAGAACCAAATTTTATTGATTTTCGTACACATTTCAAATTACATTCACTTGAGGGCATACAATCTATCATGTAGCCACATGATCGTCAACATAACAACAAGCACACATAATTATAAACATGCCAAACTTTGATTTATTCAGCAAATGCAAATATACAATGCATTTGTGTTAATTACTTATCTACTCATAAGCAGAACCCTTTTTCTTATCCTCCAAATCTTTCTGAATTTTCTTCACTACCTTCTCTCCAATTGCATCATCATCGTACGCCGACACATTTGGCCTCGGCTCAAAGTCTTTAGTGAAAGATTTACCGTCCTCGGATTTTAAATCATTAGTGTAGGCCGAGATATTAGGCCTCGGCTCAAAGTCTTTAATGAAAGATTTGTCTTCTTTTTTGACATTGTCGGTGTAGACCGAGACGTTAGGTCTCGGCTCAAAGTCATTTGTGTAAGATTTCTCATCATTAGGCTTGTAAGCCGTGGCACCAGGCCTTGCCTCGAAATCTCGCAAGATAGTAGGCTTGAGATTATCGACATAGGCCGTGACGCTAGGCCTCGGCTCAAAGTCTCTCACAAAAGAATTTTTGTCATTTGGCTTGAGATTATTGACGTAAGCTGTGACACTAGGCCTTGGCTCAAAGTCACTGTTGACATAGGCCGTGACGCTAGGCCTTGGCTCAAAGTCTTTCACAAAAGAATTCTTGTCATTTGGCTTGAGATTATCGACAGAAACTGTGACACTAGGCCTTGGCTCAAAGTCACTGTTGACATAGGCCGTGATGCTAGGCCTTGGCTCAAAGTCTTTCACAAAAGAATTCTTGTCATTTGGCTTGAGATTATCGACATAAGCTGTGACACTAGGCCTTGGCTCAAAGTCACTGTTGACATAGGCCGTGACGCTAGGCCTTGGCTCAAAGTCTTTCGCAAAAGAATTCTCGTCATTTGGCTTGAGATTATCGACATAAGCCGTGACACTAGGCCTTGGCTCAAAGTCACTGTTGACATAGGCCGTGACGCTAGGCCTTGGCTCAAAGTCTTTCGCAAAAGAATTCTCGTCATTTGGCTTGAGATTATCGACATAAGCTGTGACACTAGGCCTTGGCTCAAAGTCACTGTTGACATAGGCCGTGACGCTAGGCCTTGGCTCAAAGTCTTTCACAAAAGAATTCTTGTCATTTGGCTTGAGATTATCGACATAAGCTGTGAATACTAGGCCTTGGCTCAAAGTCACTGTTGACATA
>BMAC01000386.1:46595-63340 GCA_014905375.1 Phtheirospermum japonicum
GCCATCATCGAAAGAAAGATAAACAAAAACAATACCTCAAACTTTGTGCCTTCTACAAACAATGAAATATAACATGATGGGAGCGATGTTTGTTGGTAAGTAGACAAATTATCAATTGGATTAATATATAGGATATTGACAATAATACAGCACACCAATTAATTTTACAGAAAATATTAAATGAAAACTATAGTTATCAATAGTTTTGATCAATATCCTGTTCCTGCACAAACCCCAAGGTTAGTTTTTTAATTCAATAAAAAAAAAATCTTTCGAAAGTTCCAATTATATGGATTACCAAGAATCGGGTTCGCCTCAAACTTATTTCTCAGACCGAACCAAACTTGCAAAATCGCATTGGGGAGTTCTAGAGTAGAAGCTTCACCGCTCAAGTTGGGAAACGCTCAAGTTGGGAAACGTATATATCTGAAAAACATTAATAGCAGATAATGATAAGAGTTTATTCAAATTAAAGTTTAAAATGATTCATACAGAAGAGATGATGATAAACCAGATATCAAATTAAAAATACAATGTTAATGTTAGATAAATAATGGGGCTTAAACAACTTTATAAATAATAAATGTAAATTAAAAAGTTATGCGATTTAAACCACCATATAGAAAATTAAATTGCAAGAATTAAATAAGTTATGAGACTTTTAAACCATCATATAAAAATAAATTACAAGAAATTAAAACTATGGGTAGAGCTAACCATACAATTAATAAATTAAATTGCAGGAATTTAAAGTGCAGAATTTAAATTAATAACCATATAATTATTAAGAGCGAGATTTAAATAGTATGGGGCGATCAAGCCAACCATATGAAAAAAAATTTAAAGGTGGAATTGAAATACTTTTAATCATATATATATCGACTTAGTTAACGGCGGTAGTCCGCCAGAAGCCAATCAATATATATATATATATATATATATATATATATATATATATATATATAAATATATAATATATATATAAAATTATGGGTTATATGCTCCCATAAATATTATTAATGACAAAATTAAAGAGTATACAGTACGAAAATGAACCTTTAATTATGTAGAATTTGGTTTACAATCAATCTTCACTTCTTAGAAATTTTAGTGAAGAATCATAAAATTAAATTATCATCTACTTAGAGTTTTAGATGATACGTAACAATCTTTGGTATTTATAAAAGATGGGAATCAGATTTACATTAATGGAAACCTTGGTGGAGTTTGAAGCGAAAGTGATGTGAAAAGGGTGTTGTGAAAATGAGAAAAATTTGAGTGAGGGAGAGAAAATGAGAGAAAAGTTGATGGGAAAAGGAAAGGAGAGTTTATTTTGGTTATGAATCTTGTGTGGTTTCTTATGGTTGTGTAGGTTGTGTTTGATGGTGGTGTATATATAGGAGTGTCTGGGGTTATTTTGGGTATTCTTCGAAATGGAGTGGAGGGGTATTTTGGTCATTTTTGTGCTTTTTTTTTATTTAATCCCTAAACTATTACAGTACAAAATTTATTACAAATCTTTTAAAACAATTCTTCTTCTTCTAATTTCCACCATGATTGTGGATATTCTTCTTTAAGTTGTCTTGTTAGTTCTTCCTTTTCTCCTGTCTTGTACCACTGGACTAGTTCTGGACAATTAGTTTCTGTACATAATAGAGTGTAGAAGGTCTCTCTTTGTTTTTTGTAAGTCATCTCGACATAGATCTTATAAATATGATTTGGTATATCATACGATTATCCTACTGACTATTCTGTAGCATAATTCCTTCTCGGAGATCATTTGCAATGGCTCTGACTCTCCATCTATTGATTTGGTCTCGTAGTGGTTTGATGCACATGACATGACACTTGTAACCTCTTCCAGATATGTAATGATTCCCAAATTTCATTTTTAGTCGTTGAAGGAATATTACATGTTTTGCTAGTTTGAGGCGATCATAGATCCATTTTGAGGTTTTTGAAGAGAAGTTTGCGATGATCCAGGCCTCGCCTGAACTAGTTTTGGATTTGTACTAGGTTTGGAACTCATATATAAGAGATTTGAGTTTATCTTTACCCAAATTAGTAGTTTCTAGAGATTTAGTATTATTTGGAAAACGAATGAACTCTATTAGTCCATAGTTTAACAGTGTTTGTAATGTAGTTATTCCTCCTGGATATATAATTCCATTTGGATATGAAAATTTGAACTTTTGAAGTTCTATTGGGCATTTTGGAGTATTGTATTCGATTTTACATGGACAAAGTATAGTGTTAGACGGTGGGCAATTTTCATCACATTCCTTTCACTCTGTTATGATGAAATTCACTATATATGTGTATTCCACTATTTTTGTGATTTGTCATCAAGTTAAATAATGAATGGATTTCTTCTTCTTTCTGTTCATTTTTGCTTTGGCTTTTTGGAAGATGATATTTTTGAGGTCTTTTGGTAGGAGTTTTAGTTGTTTATGGGGATGAAAGAAAAAATGAACTAGGTCAACAAGGGAATTTCTGGCATTTGTAAATTTGCCTTTTCATATTTTTTCAATTTTCTTTTTATTTTGTTCAAGGCAATTTCTTCTTTCGTGGTTTCAGCCTGTGTTTCTATTTGTCTTTGTCTTTCATCAGACAAAATATGGTTCTTTTCTCGGTCAATTTGAACTATATTTTCTGTGAAAAAATGGTTCCCAAGATTTTCTTTTGCAAATTCTTCTGCTTCTTCTGTAGTATGAAATCCATAAAAGATAAAATTTGGGATATTTGTATAATTTTCAACAAATGACCAGGTTTTGAAAACACCTGACAGTATTCCTTTAAGAATAACAAAATATTAATATTTGTTTTTGTTTGAAAAAAACCATTCTGGAGTGTTTAAGCTTTTTACCGAGTGACCTTTTTCATTTTTGCTATTAAAGAAATTATCAAGCAGGATTTGATGATCTTTTATTAGCTTATTTTTATGTTTGCTTTTTGAACAAACATGTTTTTGTTTATAATTTTTCAGCAAGATGTCTTCAAACTTTGTCTCTTTTGTTGAGTCCATCAACATAGTTGGAAACTTGTTCATGTCATGAAATAAAGAAATATTATTTATTGTATTTTCACGGATTGGATGAAACCTGATTAAATCAAGATTTTCTGTCATGGGTTTTTCAAGAAATTCAAAATGTAAATCCTTTTAGTTGATTTTAAAAGAAATATAATTTGTTTCAACCATATAAGGAGTTATTAAACTTATAATGGGTGTCCCCCCAAAATGACATTATAATTTATTTCTCTGGTAAGAAAAAATGAAGACTTTAAGTATTTTATTGTAGCTTCTGTTTTGAAATTAACATATATTTTGAGTTATCAGCTGCTGAAAGTCTTTCATTAGTCTTTTCTTGAAATCTCTTAGGGACCAAATCTAGTTTTATACGATTCAGATCTGAACCAGTGTCGAACAGAGCAATTGTGTCTATTTTACAATCATCTGAAAATTGAATAGTAATTTTTATCAAATATTTTCTTGCAGTAGTTTATTTATAAAGTAAGGAATTTTCAGTGGTTTTATTAGTATTTTCAAATATTTGTTTTCGAAATTTTTTGAACTTTTCACTATCATTTTCTTTTTTAAGAATTTTTGTTAAATCATAACTATTTTTTGAAGTGTTTCATGGGGCAGCGTTTCTACTTTCTTTTGTCAAAACCATTTAATAACTTATCATGATAGTCTTTTTGTATATGTGAGTCTTTGATGTTCCCAGTAATCTCTATATGGAACTTTTATTCCTTAGTCAGAACACTAACGTGTTCTCCTGACTCAGCACTAGAGTGCCCATTAGAATCAAGCAAGTCATGATGCTGAATGTTGATGGTCGTTATTGTTTCGAGGACCGAAAAAGAAACCAAGCCAGGTCGCGCGAGGGAGTTGGTGAATTTCATTAGACCAATGATAGCGTCGAGCTACACCTGCCAGGCAGTAGGAGCCAAACTCGCGAGGATCTGCCGAGCTACCCATGCCGAGCAGCCGCATTGATGGAGTCGAACCGCCGGCGGCATTCGCACGGGCTGCCGAGCGTCACTGCCGAGCTCTCCACGCCGAGCTGCCGAGTTGAAGGCATCAGGCCTTCGGCAGCACTCGTGCGGGCTGCCGAGCTCCTCACGCCGAGCTGAAGGCGTCAAGCCTCCAGCGGCATTCGCGAGGGCTGCCGAGCACCGCTGCCGAGCTCCTCACGCTGAGCTGCCGAGCTGAAGGCGTCAAGCCTTCGGCGGCACTTGCGAGGGCTATTAAGCAACTTTCGAGCTCCCTATGCCGACCAGCCGAGCTGAAGGCATCAGGCCTCTGACGGCATTCATGCGGGATGCCGGGCACCACTGCCGAGCTCCTCAGGCTGAGCTACCGAGCCGAAGGTGTCAAGCCTTCAGCGGCACTCGTGCGGGCTATCAGGCACCACTGCCAAACTGCCAACATCGAGCTGCCGAGAAGATGGTCGCGGATCGACGCCCTGAAGCCCGACCGATAAGAAAAATAGGTGAGGTCGGCATTGAGTCGGTGGGAAATCCCTGAGGTCGGCACTAAGTCGGTGAACACGTGAGCAGAATCTGCGGAGAACCAATGGTAAAGGGACAAGTGTCCAATTAGGGTTTCAATAGAAAACTATAAATAGCCTCTCAAAGAGAAAGAGAAGGGATCCCCAACTTTTTAGAGAGAGAAACATAGAGAGTTTTAGAGAGAGAAAACTTGCAACTTGAAATCAAGCACCTGTAAAAGGGTCTGGCCAAGGTTGATCCGACCTGAAATTAAGGAATAAAAGTTAAGCACTTTTTCCTACTCGTTTTCTGCTATCTGATTGCTGCTCTTTTGCTATTTTTTGGTTTTGTATTGGTTGTGTTACTCTTAACATAAACAAAATGGCACTAGAGGAAGGTTTCTTGTGATTTGCAGTCCCACTTGCTCAGTCAGCCCTTCAAATTTCATTTTCTATCTTCTGTCCAATTTTCATTTTTTCGTGAGGAGCTTAATCTCAGCACTTCACTGTATTTGATTTTGGTTAATACAAAGAGAAATTTTTGTTTAACCTATTCGTCAACATGATTCCTTCAGAAAGTTCAAGGAGAAATCCTGGAAAGGAGCACCAGGAGAGGACTATGTAATCGGGCCTAAATGAGCTCGACCCGGAATAAAGTCATTAATGCAGCACCCTGATTTTGCTAAGGAATTTGAAGAGATGATGAAGAAGGCAGCAAAGTCAATCTTGACACCAGAATCTCTAGTCGGCAATCCCAAGAATGCTGACCTTCAGGAAGGACAATCAGAATCAGACCCAACTCGGGAGGCAGCAAGGAAAAATGAGAAAAGAAAGCTAGAGGAGGAAACCGAGCTGATTGCTAAGAGCAGGCTCGATAGACCTCCCATCGCACGCCACCTCACATTCTCTTCCCCCCAGAACATCTTTGATCAGCTCGGAAAGCCAGCTAACAAAGCACAGGAGGATCCCCCGCGAGATCAGCCAACAACAAGAGTGTGGCCAGGAGCATTCCCCCGCAGAAGCAAAATGATGAATCTACCGAGCTGAAATACTTGAAGCAGTGGATTGCTGAGCCGGAGGCCTGGAAGATCGCCCCCCCAGTCTAGAACACTTACCCAACTCCGCCAGTAGCGTTCAACTCAGTATGTGATGATGAATCACCCCTGTCCGTCCAAATCCATTTAGAACCTCTAGAAGGCAAGCTGAAGATCCCCCTTATCGCTCTGTAAAAGGGAGCGGCGATCCTGACTCACATTTGAGTCATTACCAGAACTATCCGACACATACAGGTGCTGAATGTTCTCCATGACGCTGGATGAAGCTCGCTAAGGTGGTACTGATCGCTACCGCGTCACTCTATCTGTTCATGGCCACAGCTGAGATCTTCGTTCTGAGGACACTTCATGGTTTCTAAGGCCACTGTTGCACCCAAAAAAGCTATAGCCACCATAGCACAACAACCAAATGAATCACTGAAGAGCTACATAGCAAGGTTCACGAAGAAAGTCTCAGAATCTCAGTCGTGCGGCGATGAAGCCTTGCTTATCTTATCTCAGAACGGGTTATCGGACAATTCGTTCTTCAAATGGGTAAATAACCAGCAGGACCCGCAAACTTTCCAGGAATTCCTTGCTCTGGCTGCATCACAAATCGCAGCCGAGCAGAACATGTCTGCTCCAGTAATATCCTTCCCTCAGCATCACAAATCAGCCCGTCAAGTTGATAAAAATCAGAACTCCCAACTAGCCGCATCCAAGAAACTCTTACAGGACAAACACACAGACCTCCTAGCAGAGTATAATGAAGTTTACTCAATAGCATCCGCCACAATCTTCGAGCGAATTAAGGATCTGGATATCCTCCCCCCAGCCCGACCGATCAAGAAAGACCCGTCTCTGCTCGACAAAAAGAGATTTTGTAGGTACCACGGGTCGATCAGGCACAACACCGAGGAGTGTCATGACCTGGTGCGCGCTTTGATTAATGTCTGCGATTACCGAATTCTACTGCCTTTCTCCAAAAACCACCAAGCTCGGCAAGAACGAAGGGGTAACAACCAGCTACCTCCACCCCCAACTACTGGGGCAGGATCACCAAGGGAAATTCTAACCTTTATCAATACCAGCCGAGCAGAGAAGGGAATTTCAAATCGGAAGAGTAAGGCCTTAATCAGAGATGCAAGGAGCTCAATTCAGAAAATAAAAGTCATGAGATCTGACATCTTTCATTTCGATGATCAGCAGGAAGAGGAGGACAAATATGTGACGTATTTAACATTTTATGAAGCTGACGCAGCCCCCCTGGACCACCCCCATGTAGATGCTCTGGTCATCACGGTACCCATCCTGGGGATCCCAACACATCGAGTCCTCGTAGACCCCAGTACATATGCAAGCATAATCTATATACTGGCCTTCCGTAGAATGAGATTACTTAAAGAATACATCGAGCCACGTGAGTATAGGATCAGAGGGATAAGTGGCGGCTATGTGCAAGCTCTCTTCCAAGTGAAACTATCTGTGGAATTCGGCACAGGGGAAGAAAAAAGAACAATTCTCACAACCTTCAAAGTAATCGATGTCTCGAGTGACTACAATGCTCTCATAGGTAGACCAGCCCTTTACGACCTCAAGGGTGCAATGTCAGTCTACCACTACTCGATCAAGTTCCCAGGCATCTTAGGCGAATGCGAACACCGAGGTGATCAAGTGGCTGCTCGAGAATGCAATTGGTCGATCAGGCCAAGACAGATAAACATGGTCGAGCAGATGAAAAAGAGCGAAGAGCTGATTGAGAAAGAAAGTGAAGAGCTGGTAAAGGGTCTTGACGGTGATGAGCCCAACAACATAATTTCTGAAGAAAAAACACTCACTCTGACTGGAGTGCTGAAAGATACTAACAACGAAAAGGGAGACAAAGATTTGCTGAGCTAAAAAAATGGTCTAACTAATAGAAGAAGAAAGAGAGAAAAGGCAAAATACCATTCAGAACGTTAAAGAAAATTCCGAGCTCGGCCGAACCGAACAAAACAGAGAAGAGTTGGAGAAAGAGCTTTCGGAGCAGCAGCGCCGAACAGAAGTTGATGAGCTGACCGAACAGGGAGATGCCGACTTGAGTAGGATCGAGTTCGGCGCCCAGGAAAAGAACCAATGTGGGAGCCAGAGGACTTTTTCTGCCAAGCAGGAAGTAACGAGCTGAAAGTTGAGGAGGATGAGCTGGATCCTCACAAGCTGAGTTTGAAAATAAAGGTTGCTCACGCGGAGCCGGTCGAAGAGATGGATTGGATATCGGTTAATGAGCTCGACCCGAGTAAACAACTCCGAATCGGCCATGACCTCAAGGAACCCATCAGGTCCGAGCTAATAAGTTTCCCGAAAGTGAACCAGGACGTGTTTGCCTGGACACACGCTGATATGCAGGGGATCAACCCAGAACAATCTTGCCACTGACTCAACATTGAAAAAAATGTCAGGTCGGTTATCCAGAAGAGAAGAAAGCTCAGCCCGGACAGATATGAGGCATTGGAGCTAAAAGTGGTAAAGCTGTTGGACAACAAATTCATCCGAGAGGTTAGATATCCAGTCTGGGTGTCCAACACTGTGCTCGTCAAAAAGCAGACCAGCCAGTGGCGGCTATGCATCGATTTTTTAGACCTCAATAAAGCTTGCCCCAAGGATAGCTATCCGCTTCCTCATATTGACTACATGGTAGACGTAACTGCTGGACACGAACTAATGAGCTTTATGGACGCCTACTCCGGGTACAACCAAGTCCCAATGTACTCGGGAGATCAGAAGCACACCTCGTTCTACTCAGCAAGAGGTCTCTACTACTATACCATGATGCCATTCGGCTTGAAGAATGCTGGGGCTACCTATCAGCGCCTCGTGAATAAAATGTTTGCTAGTATGATAGGAAAAACTATGGAAGTCTATGTAGATGACATGCTCGTCAAGTCTTTGTACTCAACTGATCACATTAATGATCTCAATAAAATGTTTTCTGTTCTGCGTGTTTACCGAATGATGTTAAACCCAAAAAAATGCTCCTTTGGAGTTGGTTCTGGAAAAGTTTTAGATTATATGGTAAGCCAGAGAAGCATTGAAGCCAATCCGGATAAAATCCGGCCCATAACCGAACTGCGCCCCCCGAAGCATAAAGCAAGTGCGGAGCTTAACCGGTAAAATGGCCGCTCTGAACCACTTCATATCCAGATCAACAGATAAGTGCAAACCCTTCTTTGAAGCAATCAAGAAGAACAAAACCTTCAGATGGACTGAAGAATGCCAGACAGCCTTTGAAGAGCTGAAGAAATGCATGGCAAGTGTGTCAACCCTGCAAAAGCCAGTAAAGGAAGAGTCATTGTACCTCTATTTAGCTATCTCAAAGGCAACTGCCAGCTCGACACTCGTCCGATCTGACGAGCATGAACAACACCCAGTATTTTACACGAGCCACACTATGCATGATGTCGAGCTGAGGTACTCGGCCATGGAAAAGCTAGCATACGCCCTCGTCACCTCTTCACAAAAACTACGTCCATACTTCTTGGAACACATAATAATTGTGATGACGAGCTTCCCTTTAAAGCAGATCATGCACCGCTCCGACACCTCAGGAAGGATGATCAAATGGGCCATCGAGCTCGGACAGTTCGACATAGCTTATGAATCGAGAACGGCTATCAAAGAACAAGCTCTGGACGACTTCATAGCTGAATTCACCCCCGTGGTCGAGTCAGTCCCCACAAAGGCTGAACAGTGGAGCATGTACATTGATGGCTCGTCGACAACTGGCCGAGCTGGGGCTAGAATCGTGTTGGTGAGTCCTGAAAAAAAGCCCTTCTGCTCGGCCGTACGCTTCCAATTCCCTTCGACTAATAACAAAGCTGAGTATGAAGCCCTCCTAGCTGGTCTCGAAACATCTGCCTCGATGGGGATCAAGAGTTTAAAAATACAGAGCGACTCCCAACTAGTGGTGAATCAAATTAACGGGGAGTACGAGACCAAGGAGCTCATAATGGCATTATACCGAGAACTCACTAAATCACGCCTAGCTGAGTTTGAAGTCGAGGTCATCCATGTCTCACGAAATGATAATGTTCCAGCAGACTCCTTGGACAAGTTAGCGTCAAGCTTGGGTGTTGAGGAGCTGGATACGGTGACGGTCAGCCACCACTCAACAACGACACTTGATGCCGCTGCTGCCTATTCGGCTAGCCACGCCGACCAGATGAGGAAGTTCAGAACAAAAAGGGGAGTTGGATGAAACCTTTACTACTTTACTTGAATGAAGGAGTACTCCCAGAAGACCGAGCTGAAGCACTATCAATACGAAAAAAGTCAGCTCGGTTCACCATTGTGGATGGGCTATTGTACAAGAGGGGGTATTCCATTCCCCTACTCCGTTGCTTGAACGAACAGGATGCTGAATACACATTGAGAGAGGTACATGAGGGCATCTGTGAAAACCACGCTGGAGGACAATCGTTGGCTCACAAGCTCATCCGGCAAGGTTACTATTGGCCGACCTTGAAAAAGGACGCGATAGAGAAGGTTAGAAAATGCGAAAAATGCCAAGTGTTTGCACCCCAAGTCAACTCTTCTGAAGAAACCCTCAACTCTATATATTCGCCATGCCCATTCGCTAAATGGGGAATTTACCTAATCGATCCACTACCGAAGGGCAAAGGAGGAGTAAAATACGTAGTGGTTGCGGTGGACTACTTTACCAAATGGGCAGAGGCTGAGCCGCTGGCATCCATAACAAACCAGAAGATCATCAATTTTGTTTGGAAGTCAATTATATGTAGATTCAGTATGCCACTCTCAATAGTATCTGATAACGGCAAGCAGTTCGATAGCAAGAGGTTCAGGACATTTTGCGGGGAGCTGAATATCAGAAATAATTTCTCTACACCATATCATCCTCAATCGAATGCACAAGTTGAAGCGGTCAACAAAATCCTCAAGTATACATTGAAAAAGAAGCTGGAAGATCTGAAAGGCGGTTGTCCAGAAGAGCTGCCCAGCGTCTTATGGTCGTACAGAACAACACACCGCTCGTCCACTGACAAAACCCCATTCTCACTGGCCTTCGGGTCGGAAGCAGTTATACCTGTTGAGATCGGCACGCCATCATACCGAATAGCACACTTCGAGGAAGAGAAAAATGACTTGGCGTGCCGAGCTGCACTCGACCTCCTTGAGGAAAAAAGAATGGATGCCGAGCTAAAGAATGCGATCTATAAGCAAAGGAGTGAACGCTACTACAACTCGAAAGTGAAGGCCAGAACTTTCAAAATTGGTGACCTGGTCCTTAAACGCATTTTCAGACAAAAACAAAGTCCCCTCAAACCAAAATGGGAAGGACCATTCAGAATATCAGAAGTTCTCCAACAAGGGGCTTACCACCTAGAATATTTAGATTGAAAGAAATTTGCACACCCTTGGAATGCTGTATACCTTAAGAAATATTATCAATAAAGTCATTCAATTCTCGTTCTTCATTGAGAACACATATCAGCAGAAGGGGCTTCCAAACCCAAAACCAAACAGAAAAGGGATAGACCGACCTCACTAGGTCAACCTTACTCATGCGATCCTCATCATATCAACTTTGCTCGCTAAGAGCAAAATAAAGAATCCGAGCTCAACGCGCCGAGCTCAAAAGAGTCAAACTTGAATTGACTCGACACGTTGAAAAGAGAAAATTTTCAAAAAATCCGAGCTCAACGTGCCGATCTTAAAAGAGTTAGACTCAAATTGACTCGACACGTTAAAAAGAGCAAGGTTTCAAAAAGTACGAGCTCAACGTGCCGAGCTCAAAAGAGTCAAACTCAAATTGACTCGACACATTAAAAAGAGCAAGTTTTCAAAAAATTCGAGCTCATCGTGCTGAGCTTAAAAGAGTCAAACTCAAATTGACTCGACACGTCAAAGAGAGTGTTTTGAATGTAATTGTTGTGTTTTTCTCGTATTCTTAATTAGGGTTTTATAGTATTTTTAGTGGTTCTTGAGTCGTTTAGCTTTGTTTTCTAGGTTATTTTTCTTATTTTAGGGTTTTTGTTTTCTTCTTTTGATTTTATGTTTAATTGGGTTGAATGGTTTTAATTGATTTAAGGTTGGTGAAATTCTTGGTTTTTCATGTTGAAAATTCTCGTTTAATAGGTGATTTAATGATTTGAAATCAATATGTGGTATGGAGGCCAAAAATCAAGCCATCTCCTTGCCAAGGGCTTGCCCAAGTTGTGCCAAGAAGGAGCTCAAAAGGGGAAAGCATTCTGGAATGATGGCCATCTCCTGGCAATCTCCCAGCTTTTCCAGCGCCACCCAGCGCCCAGCAGCCATCTCCTGGCCATCTCCCATCCATCCCAGCACCCAGCAGCCATCTCCCATCCATATCAGCGCCCAGCAGCCATCTCCTGGCCATCTCCCATCTATTCCAGTGCCCAGCAGCCATCTCTTGGCCGTCCCAGCGCCGTCCGCGCGCAATCTCCAGCCAGCACCCCCCCACTAGGCCAAAAATGCCCAGGACCCACCAAGGACACCCAGGACCCGTCATCCACACCCAGGCTCGACCGGATCGAGCCACCTTGAGCCAAATCAAGCCAAGATGCCCAAAAAGCCCAATTTGGCTCATTTTAACTCCAATTAAACCCAATTAAATGTAATATAAATAGTAGACTTCTTTCATTTTGAAAATAACCTCTCATTTTTCTCCCAACCCAAGCATGGGTTTGAGGATTAAAAATCCTCTCTCTAGTTTTTAAGATCTAATTTCTCTCTCTTAGGTTTTAGATTCAATTTCAAGCTTTGATGTAATTTCTTTTCTAGATTTAGATTTACTTTCATGCTTGGCCTTGGGTTTGTAAGCCTAAGAAGAATCCAAATACTCCTTTGGATTGTTTATTTTGATGCAATTAAATTCAAGCTTGCTACTCTTTCCTTTAATTCAAGTAAGTTTCCTTTCAATTTATTGCTTTATGCTTTAATTCCATGCTTGTTCTTCATTTCCATACTTTGTTCTTCATGCTATGCCTTCTCTCTTAGCTACTTGGTTTCATGATGAAACATGTGAATTGACTATGGATTCTAGTTGAGTGACACACCTAGGCTATAGATTGGGTCCTTGATCGTCATGATTTTGAGTTTTTCCTATGCTTTATTTTGATTTTTATTTTTATGCTTTGTTTCATGCTTAAATCCTAGATCTAGGCTTTGTTTCTTGTTATTTTTCTTAAAGTTTTGAAATTTCTTGTCAACTATCCTTTCTCTTTACATCTATGCTTTCAATTTTCATTAATTAGCTTTATTTAGGATTTTATGCATAGTTGTACCTTGTGCTTGCATGCTTGTACTTGGTAAAACAATGTCTGTTTTTACTTGTTTTCATTAATTGCTTGCATTTTCATGTTAAGGCATCTGATGAGGCATTCTACCCACTTGCATTTCAATTTCTAGGATAGTTAGCTATTTTATTTGCTTTATTTTCATTTTCTTTCTATTTCTCAAGCTTGAAACACATTGAATCCTTCAATTGAATCGAATTCCGATAATATCGAGCCAATGAACCGAATGATTTATTCATCACCACTAAAACTCTTCTAACAGAGAGCAAGATTTCAAAGAATCCGAGCTCAACTTGCCGAGTTCAAAAGAGTCAAACTCAAATTGACTCGACACATTAAAATGAGCAAGGTTTCAAAAACCCGAGCTCAACGTGCCGAGCTCAAAAGAGTCAAACTCAAATTGACTCGACATGTCAAAAAGAGCAGGTTTCCAAAAAAAAACCCGAGCTCAACGAAAACAAGTTTTCCAGCCCAGATCATCATTTAAAAAACAAAAAGGCAATATGCATGCATATTTAGATCACCAAACCAAAAAAAGAAAACAAACAAAAACAAAGTCAAGTTGAGGGCAGTTAAAAGGGAAAAAGACGGCCAGAACAAGCCGATCCAAATTCAACCATCAAATTGTTCAGAATGTCAAATTTGGCCGCCCAAAAGTGATTTGCCATAAAAAATACAGAAATATCAAGTCAGAAAAAAAATACGGATCAATCATTGATTAACATGCTTTTGTGGTTATTTTTAGTAGCGTTTTAGTATCTTTTTATCAGTGTTTTTGGTATAAGTTGGACCGTTCGAGCTTAATTTCGTACATTTAGATTTCCGACTTATTTTACCGTGTTTTGATCTAATTGATGCAAATTAAGTGATTATTGGATGTTTTTCACTTTACATCTAAGTACCCGGGAGTGTTCAGCGCGTTAGGGATAAAGTACAATGATCGAGAGGTGAAGATCGAGCTCTCCGGCGAAAAGTAGCAAGTTCGTGGAGTTAATGGTTACCCCTAACGGTTATACCAACCGTTAATACCAACCATTAGTCTTAACCATTAGTAGRAGGCCCGAAAGACAGAAAAGAGGCTAACGGTTGCTACTAACGGTTGCTCTAACCGTTAGCAACCAACCGTTAGCGGGGCCCAGAATGCAGCAGACAGGCTTTTCGGCCCAGATCACAGAAAACCCTATAAATACCTCTTTTAATCCYAATTTCGAGCATCTAGGTCTGCATGTACGCCTTCTAACCCTAAATTCAGAGTATAATCCGAGGGTTTCGAGACGGACAACAACAACAAGACGCGACGATCGAGGAGCGARGGAGAATCGARGACTACGAGTTCTCGAGCCATTCAACGTCGATTCATTCATTGGAGTCCTGTTCMCTGCGTCCTCTCTTCGGAATAGCCGAAGATCTTTCGATTTCCAGTAGCTTAAACGAGTACTTTGAACGTTTATTTAATTCTCTTAGTTTTTAATCATTAGTCTTTAACGTTTAGAATATTGGTTCGTTTATGTTCGTATTATTGCTTCGTTTTGATTTGCTGAACTATTTAGTTAATTGATCTTAGTTTATTTCAGCCTTACATGCTTATTGTTAGTAGTTAATATTTCGTTTGTTGGATATCAGTTTATGCATGCAGTTTACGTTAAGTTCCTACCAACAGTTAGTGTTAACTGTTGCTGTTAACTGTTACTGTTAACGGTTGGACCAACAGTTAGCAGTAACCGTTAGTGCTAACGGTTGCAGGCAGCAACAGTTAACGCTAAGGGTTGCAACAGTTAGCAGTTTTTCACTTGAATGTTTAGTTTAAATTGCTGATTCTGAATTACTTCTTAGTTATTGAATTAGTTATTTATTGTTTAAGTTTATTTTATTAATTAGGTAATTTATTTTAGCTTAGTTAATTAATCTAGTTTAGTTCTTTAAATTCGTAGTTAATAAACCTCATCAACCCCCCCCCCCCCCTATTTGTGTGTGTTATCTGAAATTGAAACAAAACTATTTAAGAATTCCGATTGTATGTTCCTCGAGAGACGACTCGAGTCAATTTGCCAACCTACGCGCGGACCCCGTTCTCTTGCGGGCAAGCTTTTGAATCTTTGACACATTTTCATAAGTAGGCAACCAAAAAGCTTGAATCAAAATTTTGGCGCCGTTGCCGGGGAACTATTCAAAGGTTTTCAAAAATATGTTTGTTCATTTTTATTTTTATTTTAGTCGTTTATTTGTATAATTATTTTCTCTAGTCGATACGCTTGATTTGTTGGTGAGTTCATGCAAGGTCGTAGATCGCTTAGGCTCGAACTTGCACCATTCATCGACAACGTTCATCATTCGAATCAAGTGAGACCACCTCACTCACCCACAAGTGAATCGTCTGCCACGACTGATTTTATTTGTGATCCTGTTCCGGAAACGATGTTACGGCTAGAAAACCAGTCACACAACAGCAGGGACAATCAGTCACCAAGGCATCCACCCGTGCAACAAAGAAATGGGAACGGGAGTGAGCTAAATCGTCCCGACGGACCAGTACAGCCTCAAGCATACGAAGAGAATGTTCAACGGAACGTAATAGATCAGAATGAAGGCCAAAGAAGAGGGGACAATCGCTACCACCACGTCCCGGACGACCATTCTGAGAGATCATATCACAGAGACGAGSGGGTCAACGAGTGGCTGGCACATGACGAGTACCATGAGAGAGAGGAATACGCMAGGKGGAATAACCAAGRAAGATACCAACGGGAGGCGCGCGAACCGAGACAAAGGGAGTTCACGACCCCTCAAGTGGGTCCCTATAGCTCTGCCATTGTGTTGGGTAGGACTGCAAGAGATTTCGAGCTTAAACCTCATATCATAAACAACCTCCCGACATTTCATGGCCTCGCCAATGAAGATCCATTGACTTTTCTTAAGGAGTTTTACGCCGAAGTTAGTAGGATTCCATCGCCGGGGCTTCATCACGAAGACCTTCAAATGGTGTGTTTTCCGAGTTGCATGAAGGATAAAGCCAAGTCTTGGCTACTATCACTGGAACCGAGATCTCTAGTCGATTGGCCCATGGTGAGCGACAAATTCATTAARRAGTACTACTCAGCTCAGACGARGGGCCACATAAGGAGACAAATAGCCAACTTTGTCCAACAAGACGGGGAGTTGTTTCATGAGGCATGGGAACGTTTCAAATCTTTGTTGCAAGCTTGCCCCCATCARCACAACTCTCCGGGTATGGTGAATCAACTCTTCTAKGAGGGACTTCTAGATTCWTATAAGAATAACGTAGAYGTGGCTGCTGGAGGAGATTTTGGGGATTTGACAGCGACGGCTGCAAAGCAACTGTTTGAAAGAATGAGCGAAAAGTCGAGGCAAACGAGCTCTCGACCACGAAAGATAAGAGTCAATGAGGCAACAGAGGTACCAAGTAACGAGACCGTCGAGGCATGTAAACATTGTGGAGAGCAAGGGCATTCGGTGGAGTCATATAAAATGGGATATCACGAAGATACTGACGCTGAAGCGTACGCCATCAAAAACCAACTCCACTATCAAGACGCCCCAACTTACGAGCACCGCCAATCTAATAAGTTCGATGCACAACGAAATTCTCCTTACTTTAAATGGGGCCCTGAAAACCCACATTTCACCCCAGCACAAACTAAAACAACACCGCCACCACCAAACAAATCACTGCCAGCCGGGCCGACACCTGCTCCTATACAGCCAAACGATCAGCTGTTGATTTGGCAACAAAACCAAGTCACCGAGACAATCAGGAACAGGGATGGACTGACAAATCTGACCACGCAAGTGAATAAGCAAGGCGAAGTCTTGGATAATCTATCTAAGAGCGTGAAGAACTTAGAAAAGATGATGGGTCAAATGGCAACATTCATGGCCAAACA
>BMAC01000386.1:84656-109557 GCA_014905375.1 Phtheirospermum japonicum
GTGGCTAACACACGATCAAACGTGATCAATAACACACAAAATCCTAAAATCTAAAACCCGAAGCTTATAATCGCTTCACCTTTCCCAATTTGCCAAACTTTCATTCGAAACCCCTTTCATCTATTCACACACTTTCCCGACTTTTATTTCCACAACACTTAGAAGCATTTTGAATTTGCTTCTTTTCACTCAACTTAGCCTTTGAATTAGGCTTTATACTCTTGAACGCACGCTTTATCACTTTTCGTGATTTGTGTTGGAGTATTATTCTCTTTTTTTTTTTTTTTTTTTTTGTATAAGCAACTCAAAAACCCAACCCCACACTTTATTTCCCACACATCTCTCATTAGCTAATAACACACTCTCTTGCCTCACTAACATGAAGATATAAGAGCTAAAATCGAGCTCGGCTAACAAGAAACGGGATAGAGGCTCAAGGGGGCTCATTTGGGATTTTAAAGTGGCTTAAATATATGAATATGGCCGGAACAAGGGTGATATATGTGCCTCGAGGTTCATTTTCAAATTCAATCATGTACGAGCAAAGTCAAACCTCCTCAATGCAATTTCCATAAAAATGCAAGCAAGCCGATAAATCACACAAGGCTACTCACTAGTTTGCACCGAATTTGGAGCGAAGTCAAAAGAGCTTTTAGAGCTTTGCAATCTTTTCCTTTACCTTGGTGCTTTCAATTTTTGCTAATTCGCATTATTTGAATTTTCATGCATGGTTGTACTTTGTGCATGCATGGTAGTACTTGATGAAACAATGCTTGTTTTTGCTTGTTTTTGTTAATTGCTTGCATTTTCAATTAAGGCATACGACCGAGGCACCCGATCAACTTGTCATTTCAATTTCTAGTATAGTTTGCTATTTTTATTTGCTTTATTTTCATTTTCCTTTTATTTTCCAAGCTTGAAACACCTTGAAACTTGCACTTGAATCGAATTCCAATAATACCAAGCCAATGAATCCGTTGATTCATTTCAACACCACAAAAACTCTTCTAACAGCGTCTCCTGGAAAGCAGCGAAGTCCCACCGGAGCCGGGCATGGTTCTTTCGGAGGTCAGAGAATTTCCGCCGAGCTAACTTCATCGAGGTAAAGGCCCAGAAAAGGTTCGCCTCTGAGAACCCCAGTTGACTATCCCCATCGAAACCGTAGACCCAGTCATCCAAGCTCGGTCCCCAGTTGTGAGCGACGCTGTTTGAGAACTCAGAAAAGGGATACCCTCCAACCGACCCACCAGCAGCGTTTGGCGCGTAGCATCCTGAATAATCGTACTCGGGATGGGCGCGCTGTGGACGAGGGCCGACGAAGATGATCTCCTCGTGCTCCACGGTGATGGGCTCCTGATAGGAGCTCCCTTCACCGACCTGAGGAGCCGAGAATGACTCCGGGGGAGCTGACGAAGCAGCAGGGGCACTTTTCTTCTTTCTTTTGCCACCCCCAGCAGCCGGCTTCTTGGCAGTTTTCTTGCTCCGCTCGAGGAACTTGGAAGCTCGATCAAGCGCAGCGAGAGACATGTTCTGGTCGAAGAAGGGATAATGCACTGCAAATAAGTCACAACTCAGTAAGAATACGAGTAAGACGAACTAAAACCTAAAACCCGGCAGTTGAGCTAAAACAGAACAGAGTAACCGAACTGAGGAGCTCAACCCCACGACGAAAATTAATGTTAACATAGAGCGATCTGTAAGCCCACCGAGCTGGATGGACCGAGCAGCCGAGCTCGGACGAATCTCGAGAACGGGCACCGGTTGACACTGGGAGGCAATCACCGATGCATCCGAATAGAAAAAAACTGACCAGGGGTGACCCGTATTCGAGACAGACAAATCATGAAAGGACTAAAGCACATGTAAAAAAAAAATGCATAAATGAAATTTTCCTCACCAAGAACAGACGGTTCGAGCTGAGCGCGAAGAGGGGAATCCCTGAGTTCGGCTCTTCGAAGTTTAGCTTTCGTGAGAAAGTTTTTGTAATGCCTCGGCTCCGGGTCAGAATCCAATATATCATACACGCGAGCAAAAAATTCCCTGTTAGGAGTCTCTGGCCGACGATAAACTTAAAACAGAACAAACAATGAGGATTAGGTCGAAATAAGAAGAAAGGCGTCGTACTAACCGAACTTCTTAAAAGAATTGGGAGGAGAATAAATTGAGCCATCGGAATTCCTCATTTACCAGTCCCCCCGACATAAAACCAGCATGGTTTCCAGTCATGAAGAGTGTCGGGGAACCCGGTCACGAGATCCTTGAAGTCTCCAGACCAAACCGAGTTATAATAAAACCCAGAATCGCTCCCGCCCGCAGCCTTATAAAGATAGAGCCACCGCAGCTCCTCGAGTGTTGGGGCCGGCCAGTCGTTGAGACTGAAGAGCACAAATAATCCCAAGATCCGAGCTACGGCTAATGGGTGGAGCTGGAAAATAGGCAACCCTAGGTTGTTTAGAATATTCGTCAAAAGTTGGGGGAACGGGAACGAAACCCAGAAGTGTAGACTGTCCGTGAACATGCTGGTACAGGAGGCCAGCGGACAATGTATTTGCTCGGCGTCGTAAGGAAGAAACAAATGAATAGCCCCGGGGATGCCACGTTCTTTTCAATACGTGACCAAGTTATCGTCCACCAAAACACTCTGCTCAACAGCAATGCCGAGCAGGGTGTCATCCCAATCCCGAGGTGGAGGCCTCTTCCACTGGCCAGTCGGGGTGCGTTCTCTGGGCTGGTCCGACCAAAAGGCCATGGTCACTTGTGGGCTTTAGACTTCTTTTTGGCCTTAGGGGCTCGACAGGCGTCATTGACCTCTGGGTCTCGACAAGTGAGGTCATCCGAGGGGTCGAGCTGCGGCGAGCCGACCCCGAAATCCTGCTCTGCCGCCCTGGTCCGATCTGGGATCAAGATCCACACCCATCCCGATCCTTCCGCCATCTCGCCCTCGGGATAATCGACCAAACCGTAATGGGCTCCAGAGCCAAACCCACTTCAAGACCCGTGCTCACACCCAGCCGTAAGCTGACCCCTGGGTCCAAAAGATTGCGCCTGGTCGAATCGAGGGAAATTTTTGAACTTATCGTTCCCCTAAAACCCCTCGAAGGAGAAACGACGCCCATGGACAAAGATATCCCCAACGCCAAAACTCCCGTATTGGTCGAAACCAGACCCGCCGTATGGGCCCGACCGGAATTCAGACTGGTCGCCATCCAGACCAGCCCCCTCGAATCCCCGAGAACTGTCCGGAGAATAGCCTGGGCTACTAGACATGGGAAAGGTTCAAGAAAAAAGGAAATGAAAGAGAAGAGAATTACCTCTAGGAATGAAGATGTTCCGAGATGAGTCAGACGAGGGTGGCGAATGGAACTGACCGAACCGAAATGTTGCAAAGCAGAATGCAGGCAAGGTTCCTTTATAGAGGAGATTCTAGAGAAGAATGAAGCCGCAAGATGGTGCAAACGAAATTGGAGAGCAAAAGAAAGGAACAAGAGGAGAAGATTGTATAATGAAAATAAAATGAAGATCACGTGACATAACAAGGATGTAACAAGATAAAACCTGCAAAAAGCTTCCAAAAGTGTTCTGAAAAAGCTTCCGTCACGGACACGGAGTGGTGAAACTGTAGGTGGGACCGGTTGAAGAGACAAGACACCCCTTTGACTGGCTTGGTTTTACGGATGACCTGGATTCGGTGAGCCCGAACTCGCCTACATGTAGCCGAATCCGCGCTCAGGGGCTTGTTGATGGTCGTTATTGTCCCGAGGACCGGGTAAGAAACTAAGCCGAGTCACGCAAGGGAGTTGGTGAGTTTCACTAGACCGTTGAGAGCATCGAGCTGCAAGTGCCAGGCAGTAGATGCCGAACTCGTGAGGATCTGCCGAGCTACCCATTTCGAGCATCCGTGTTTATGGCGTCGAACTGCCGGCGGCATTCGCGCGGGCTGCCCAGCGTCACTGCCGAGCTCCCCACGCCGAGCTGCCGAGATGAAGGCGTCAGGCCTTCGACAGCATTCGTGCGGGTTGCCGAGCACTGTTACCGAGATCCTCACGCCGAGCTGAAGGCGTCAAGCCTCCAGCGGCATTCGCGTGAGCTGCCCGAGATCCTCACACCGAGCTACCAGGATGAAGGCATCAAGACTTCGGCGGCATTCGCGAGGCCTATCAAGAAACTATCGATCTCCTTATGCTGACCAGCCGAGCTGAAGGCGTCAGGCCTCCGACAGCATTCACACCGACTGCCGAGCTCCTCAGGCCGAGTTGTTGAGCTGACGGCGTCAAGCCTTTGGTGTCACTCGCGCGGGCTATCAGGACCACTGCCGAATTTCCAACGTCGAGCTGCCGAGAAGATGGTCGTGGATCAATGCCCTGAAGCCCGGCCGATAAAAAAAATAAGTGAGGTCGGCACTGAGTCGATGGGAAATCCCTGAGGTCGGCGTTAAGTCAGTGAACACGTGAGCAGAATCTGCGGAGAACCAATGGAAAAGCGACAAGTGTCCAATTAGGACTTCAATTGAAAACTATAAATAGCCTCTCCAAGAGAAAAATAAGGGATCCCCAATTTCTTAAAGAGAGAAACATAGAGAGTCTTAGAGAGAGAAATCTTGTAACTTGAAATCAAGCACCGTTAAAAGGGTCTGGCCAAGGCCGATCCGACCCGAAATTAAAGAATAAAAGTCAAGCACTTTTTCCTAATCGTTTTTTGCTATCTGATTGCTGCTCTTTGGTTGTTTTTTTGGTTTTGTATTGGTTGTGTTACTCTTAACATAAACACTGAAGTGGAGGAGCATTATCAGAAGAATCAATAAATAAATTAGAAATCTTATTTATAGTTTCTTTATCTAATTGTAACTCATGTAATTTACAGTACTTTGCAGTATGACCTGTTTTATGACATTCGGAACATTCAGTATTTTTAAGCCATTCTCTATTATTTCAAGTATTATAATATTTTTGTTTTATTTTCCTATAATACTCTTCTTTAAAATGTCTTCTTTTACTGAATTTATTTTTTCCTTTATGGGAATTCTTTTTAGGGTTCTTGCAATTTCTTAGACACTCTAAAGGAGATTTATTAGGATCTATGTCAAATTGTTGACAAAAAGTTACTAATTCAAGTTTTGATTTTCTTAATCCAAATTTGAGACGTTTTTGGAGTTTTAAATCTTGACATATTTTAATCTTTACTGTTGGGTAATACTAACTAATTGACCATAAGTATACTCATTATAAGGTATTATTTCTCTTATCTTGATCCTAATCTTTTCTCCTAAGAGAGAGTTGGTAATCCTGCTAAAAGTTTTTCTTTTCAAAAGGGTTGGTTAGAGTCTCTCCTAAGCATTATTCTGGTGAGAAAAGTATTTTTATAATTTTGAAAATTATTAAGTTTCCCACATCTAAGGTTTGAAAGAAACTCAGCATATTTATCTTTTAAATGAGAAGGGTCTCCTATAAAATGCAAAGAAATTGTTAGAATTAACCTAGAGACTACATCTTGTTGTAGATTATCTCCCTCGTCTAATATTGGGAAATCATCTTCATTAATTTTTATAACATTTCTTCATGTTGTTGATTTCTGAGATAATAATCCCACCAACCTTTTTATTGATCGTGGACAACTTTCATAAATTGAATTCTATTATCCTGAATATCTTTGATACTTTTACTAAACACTTGATAGGGTTTAAAAACTGGATTTTTTTATGTCATATTTGAGAGAATAGAGTCAGTTGACACAACTATTTGATTTTAGAAATATTTATATATTCTATTGACACTTGATAGAGTTTAGAAACTAAATTTTTGTACTTTTCATATTTAAGGGAATAGAGTTAGTTGACACAACTATTTGATTTTAAAATATTTGTATATTCTATCCAATTGTATTCCTAGGGAGTTTAAATGAATATTGTATAATTATTTTGATCTATCGACACTCTTACAGTTCTATCACAATCACTAGTATTCTTAAGAGGAATTGCATCTACTTGAATTCCTTGGGTTCCTATCGACACTCTTACAGTTCTATCACAATCACTAGTTCTATTTTAGATCCATTGATGGGTTCCTATTCGGGTATTTTATTTCGAAAAGTGATAGGATTTGCATACTTTTTAAATGATATTTTATAAAATTCTCAGAAGCATATGTTTCAAACCAATCAAAAAACAAAATAATTATTTTATTTTCTTCTAAAAACTTATAGAAAGTTTCTTTGATACTTTGTTTATTGTTTGAAGAACCAAGTCCTCTTTTCTAAGTTGTGCTTAGCATAAAATTCATCACTTAAGGACCTTTTATCAGTCCTGAAATCTTTTTGTAAAAGTTAATTTTTCTGAATAATTTGAAGAAAGTGCCAGACTAGTGAAAGTGAGATTGAGATCTAATATTTTAAAACCTTCATGTATAACTTCATGTATCTCTACATGTCCATCTGTCTTTTCAAGATATGAACTTGTTAGATTTGAAGAGATTAGATTTTCTGTCTAGTTATTTTCAGTAATTTCAGCTCCATTGTTTTGAATACTTTCTTTAGATTCATCTTTATTACATAATTCAATTTTTTCGCCTCTATATTGAATGATAGAGTTTTTATGAAAAGGATATTCAATTTAATTATTAGGAGCATAATAGTATTCAAACCATTTACAAAGTAAAATATGGGTTTTAAACTATTAACGAATTTGAAAAATTCATCATGAATATTCTGTTTAATCTCGTAGAAATGTTTAAAAAACCATGTTCTTCTTTCTAAATTATAATTAGCATAAAAATCTTCACAAAATAATTTTATATCAGCTTTAAATTCTGTTTCTGTAATGTTCTTTTTTCTGTAAACTACATTCTTAGCCAATTCTTCAAGGTCTATGGAAGCAGAGTTAGAAGAAGTAGATCTACTGTAAAAGGATTCCATTTCCAAAAAGTTTTAAGGTTTTGAAATGTAAATTTTTGCTACAAACCTGAGATTACGACTGCCTATCACTCTTGAGGACTTACAATTACTCAGGGAACACACTCACAAAAATTTATTTCCACAAACTTAAACTTCTAGATCAGGACAACTTTTCCTATATCACTACCCCCCTCTGGCTCCGATACTAGAGGCAACCGTAATCTCAAGCAAGACTTGAAGAATTTGCTAAGAAGGTAGTTTACAGAAAAAAGAACAATGTAGAAATAGAACTTAAAGTTAATATAAAACTATTATGTGAATATATTTATGCTAATTATAATTCAGAAAGAAGAATATGGTTTTTTAAACATTTCTACGAGATCAAACGATATATTCATGGAGAAATTTTTAAATTCGTTAATGAGTTTAAAACCCATATTTTAATTTTTAAATGGTTTGGGTACTATTATGGTCCTAATAATTCAATAGAATATCATTTTCATAAAAACTCTATCATTAAAGAAAGAGGCAAGGAAAATAATAAGGATTCTAAAGAAGATATCCAAAACAATGAAATAAGAACTATAGAAACTAAGCAGAACCATGATAATCTAAATCTTCCAAACTCACCTTTTACAAAATAGATGACTACGTAGATGTACCAGAAAGATTAGACTTAGTTTCTATTAGTCCAGTACTTTCTTCAAACATTATTGATGAATGAAATGTCGTAAAAAAGGATCTTAGAATTGATAAAGAGACAATTAAAGTAAAGAATGATGATAATATTAGATCTATTCAAAGCCATAATAACAAATAAAATTCCATAGAAATTATTCTACCAAATCGTGTTATTCTTGAAAATAAAAATTTAACACAAGATTTTGAGAAAATGATGTTCCACTTTGAAATGTCAAAACTTGTCTGGAAGTAACAACCTTTTGAAGACATAAAAATTAACATGACAAAAATAAGTGAAGCTGGTGAATCACATCAAAATACAATTCCGAGGTTAAATCCTACTACTTCTCGACAGTCCACATGTAACACTTTCCATTTGAAATCTAAATTATTTTGTAAACTTAATTATATAAGACTTAAACAATTTAAAAATAAGTTTTTAAAAAAGAAGATACAAAAAGATTATAATCCATCCTTTTGGAGATTTTTAGCCAATTTACATGTCATTTTTAAAAGAAAAACTGAGAAAGATATTATAAAATATTGTATGATAAGTTTACTTATGATTACTCGGTTAGTATAACTCGACAAGAGTACTTAAGAAACAATAGAGGTTTAAAACATTTATTTAGAAATAAGGAGAAAAGAAAACTCAAACCAAGAACTTATTCTAATTTCAAAACAAATTATTTAAAAAATAGCATGTCTTTTCAGTGTTATTCAACAATATACTCAAGTAGAAAAGCATGTTTGTGTTCTGCCAGAAGAACAACAAATTCATTTTAAAATTCTCAAAATTACTCATGACCCAAATTCGCAAAAAGAGTATCATGACATGATATTAAACTATGATAAGAATATGACCCCTTCAAACAACTCTCAAAGTACATTAGATTTGACATATATTCCTAAAGAAAAAGACTTGACACTACATGATTTACAAAAAGAAATGAAAACAGTGAAATTAAAATTAAAATATTTAAAAGAAAGACAAAAACAAGATTATAAAGCTTTCAAATACATAATAGAAAATACTAATAAAAATGAAGAAATCACCATTAAAAATAGAGATTTTGCAAATGGTGATGATATAATAGTGAATAATATTAGAAGATACATGAAAGTTTCCTATTTATTCTTAAAGAAATAACCTTTAGAAAATATTTGATAAATATATCTCTTCAGTTTTCAGAAAACCTCAAAATTGATACTATAGCTTTATTTGATACTGGAGCAGATTTAAACTGTATCAAAGTAGGTAATGTGCCTACAAAGTTTCAAGAAAAAACTAATGAAAGGCTCTCTATAGCTAACAACTCTAAACTAAATATTAATTCAAAAATAAAGGCAACAATTATTAATAATGGAATAATTCTAAAAACATATTTTGTTCTTGATGAAGATATACATCATGCAGTTATATTAGAGACACCTTTTATAATCTTATAACACCTTATATGGTTGGTTAAAATTCTATCTATTTCAAAATTAATCATAAGAAGCTAAATTCTCATTTTCTAGAAATGCCAAAAACTAAAAATCTTTATTTGATCAAAGCCTACTCCATTCATGAAAATACTATTAATAATTTCCATCTAGATAATATTAAGAAAGATATATCTCTTAAAAGAATAGAATATAAGTTATGAACGACAGAGATAAAAGATAAAATAAAAAAAATTACAATACTTATATGAAAAAGAAGTCTGTGATGATTTACCCAACGCTTTCTGGGATAGAAAGCAACATATAGTTCATCTCCCTTATGAAGAAAGTTTTAATGAAAGACGAATTCCAACAAAAGCCAGACCTATACAAATGAACAATGAATTAGATGAACATTGTAGAAAATAAATAAAAGATTTAATCGACAAAGCTAAATTTCTAAATCTAGGTCACCATGGAGTTGTGCGGCCTTTTATGTTAATAAGTAGTCAGAAATAGAAAGAGGAACCCCTAGAATGGTTATAGATTATAAACCTCTAAACACATCTTTAAAATGGATCTGATACCCAATTCCTAACAAAAATGATTTACTGCATAAACTTCATTCTGCATTCATATTCTCTAAATTTGATATGAAATCAGGATTTTAGCAAATACAAGTTTCAGAAAAAGATCGATACAAAAAGACTTTTACTGTTCCCTTTGGGCAGTATGAGTTGAATGTGATTCCTTTTGGATTAAAAAATGCCCCTTAAGAATTTCAAAGGATAATGAATGAAATTTTCAATGATTATTCAAAGTTTTGCATTGTCTATATTGACGATGTATTAATCTTTTCAAACTCTACAGAGGAACATATTAAGCACCTCAAAATATTTCTTTATGTTACAAAACAAAATTGTTTAGTAGTGTCCAAATCAAAAACATATTTTTCAAACAAAAATAAGATTTTTGGGACACTACATTTCTTAAGGAACTATAACCCCTATTGAAAGATCTTTACGATTTGTTAATAAGTTCCCTGACAAAATTCTTGATAAAACTCAATTACAACGATTCCTTGGAAGTCTAAATTATGTCTTGGATTTTTGCCCAAACATTAATAGAATGGAAAAACCACTACATAATAGACTCAAGAAAAATCCACATCTTTGGTCTGATGATCATACTGCTTTGGTCAAAGAAATTAAAAAACATGTACAGGAAATACTGTGTCTTCATTTAGTTAACCTGAATTTGCCAAAGGTTGTTGAGACTGATACTTCTGATATTGGTTACGGTGGTATTCTAAAACAAAAGCAAGAATAAAAATAAAGTATCATCCTATTTACTTCTTCTCATTGGAATGACACCCAAAAAAACTATTCTACTATAAAAAAAGAAATTTTGAAAACATATTTTTTCAAGATGGCAAACTATATTAAGTATTTTTGATTTTGAGATTGAGTTTATTAAAGGAGAAACAAATTCTATACCAGATTTTCTGACTAGAGAATTTCTTCAAAACAAAACTTATGGCTCCTAAGAAAGATAATGGCAAGAAACCAGCAGATTTCAATAGACGCTAGTATGAATTAGTAGAAGAAGAACTCAAAGACACAACACAATCTAGGGTTCAAACTCATATTCTAAACCTAGAAAACTCGATCTTGAAAGACAAGTCCATTCGCTAAAAAATAGACTAGAATCCCAAACTGTTAGAAAAGCCATTGTACAATTAAATCCCAAAGAAAGTTCTGAATACCTGACCACTTTGAATCCAATTCGAAATACCTCAAATTCTCTTAGAAACTCAAGAGCCTTTTCAAACTCCCAATCTTCTTCACCCACCAATAAATCTAAGTATTTCTTAAAACCACAATGGCAAAACATCATCCCTATTGAACCCGAATTTGAACATGAAGATCCCATGGAGGTACTTCAAAATGCTTTTGGTAAAAGAAATTTTTATATACCATGGGATAAAAATGAAATTCCCCAATTTTATCAAGCTATTCTTGAAGACAATAATTCAGTCTTTTTCAAACATTTTTGAAAAGAGGAAACTACTTACTCAACATTTAAAATTCTACAAGTTCTTGCTCCGTCCGAATGGAGATGTAATACTTCCAGCCCCATCCAATTGTCTTAAAATTATGCAAAAAAGGCATTAATTCCTTATAACCACTGGGACTATCAACAAGCCTGGTTTAATTCCTTCTTCATCCAAAACAAAAATTTAAATATAAATAAGGTGAATCTTGACTAAAGATTAAGTATTATCAACTACCAAGATGCTTGAATGAATAGGTTCATAAACACTCACCAAGAGTTAATCATCCTTCCAGATTCCCATATGAAATAACTGCACTTCCACACTTCAATCAAATGGTCATAACTCACTCTTGGATTATTATTTTTGAGATCTATTTTTTATTAGAAACTAGATTCGAAGGGCTTCTGATGGTATATATCTTGTTCTTTAATTCGTTTCCAATTAAAGTAGTTAAACCCTTAAAGTTGGTATATGTGCTGGAAATTTCCGTGTCATTTATTCTCGTGTTAGTATCCTTGTAGACTAGTAGACCAAAACCAATTAGGATTCTTATTTCCTTCTCCAATCGAGATTCGAATAATTCTCATGATATAAAAGATATTATAACCAAAATACGTAATTAGGCACTCAAAACCTTCTAGCGTATTTCTAATAGATCTTCTGGGAGCTTGTCATCATATTTCTAAAGAGCTCTCTCATCTTGGTTGAGCTATGCCTTCTGATGGAAAAGAGCAATTGAAGATTGATGTCCCTGCAACCTCTAAAGGAGGTAACCATCCGTCCGAGCTCCCCTCTCCCCTGTGGCGGGAGCTCTTCTACAAAGGAGCTATTGTTTCAGTGTAGACCAGCCCAATGCTGGTTCTTGGGTACACAAAATGTTAGCTAAACTTGATACTATATCAGTTAGTCTCCTTGTTCTAATTAATTGAGCTACAAAATTAAGTGAGTAGACCAAATTCTTGGAAAACATGACCATTTTTATGCTTATGTGTCCATCTCGAATAACAAAACTTCCAAAAATTCTCCAGATTAAAACCATTGATAAATCCAAATCGATTGGTTACCAAGAATATGGGGTAATAACCTCCAATAGAGACCAGCGACCTGAAATATGTTCCAAATACGTCACAGCGATCTGCTAAGCCTTTGAATGATAGTCCTGGCGTCCTAGCTGGTCCTGCAAAACAGCGCCTCGGATGGGTCGGATTTCGAGCCCGTCTTCTCCTACCATAATTCCATAAATACCACAACTAACTTAGAATTAGGATTCCTCTCATATGCTAAGTTCCCATAAACAATAAACCTCTCATTAAATTAATATAATAGGCACTAGAAGAAATTTGATATTCGATGATGATACGTTTCGTCATTAAAAGTCTATTTTTTCGTCACTGGAGAGAAACGATGACGAAAATTGAGCGTCACAGCGGTTGTCATGGTATGACTGTCACCATAGGTGAAAGTGACAATTTTTTCAAGTGCGTCACTAAATGTTCGGTTTTGATGACGCTAATGTAAATTGTCATCATAGATGATTCTATTCAGTGACGCTGAATTCGTCACGTAAGTGATTGAAAAATTGTCATCAAAAGATCGGTTTTGTCACCGTATGTTAACATTCTCAATGATGAACACTTAATTTGTCATCAAAACATTTGACTTTCCGTGACAAACATAACTACGGTGATAATTTTTATTGAGTTATTATGACGCTCATATTGTCATAATATGTATTAAACAATTTCCAAATATAATGTAATTCGGCACGATAGATCTGTTTTATAGTGACGCAATATTGACCGTCACTGAACATCTATACTTACAATGACAAACCATTGTGTTACCATTTACTATATTAAAGGTGATGAAATATTCTGTCACGAAAACATTACCAATATATGACGAATATTATAATCATCACAAAAGATATATGTTCGATGACGATCTAAGAGGCACATATGGTGATGAAATCCATTGTCATTAGATGAGTTTATATGGTGACAAGCCAATCATCACAAATGAGTTATTTTAAGTGACAAGATTATAATCATTATATGACGGTACAAGTTGTAATATTAACCCCCACAAAAAGTGCCATTTTAAAAAAATAAATAAATAATAATTTGTTCTTTTTACATTTATAATTTATTGTAACATTCATAACTAGCCTTCAAATTTACAAATATTCTAAGATGCAAATTTACAAATCATAAGATGTTCTAAGCAATAGAAGGCAAAAGTATTTTCTAATATATATCTATTCTACACGGAAATGTAAAATGTCATAAATAAACTTATTCCCTAAACTAAAAGGCAAAAAAAACTAGATTCTTCGTTCAAATGTGGTTGAGAACATAGCCGAGAACGCAAATGACGCCCAAATTCACCTTTCTTTCCATCATTCTGCATGCATGAACCTGAAATAATTTAAACAAATTACTTTAAGAATTTAAATATTTTATAGCCAAATATAATCACTATATAAAACTAATAATTGCTACACAACAGTCACACCTTTATATTCCGGAGAAAGAAAAGAACTTCAGAACCCTTTAAAGAGCTGAACCAATTACTTTTATGTAAATTAGTTTATGCGCTCGCTACACTTTGCATAACTTATGAAATAATCTCAGCAAATAATAAATCAAAATCACATCCTAAACTTATCTACATTAATATAAATAAAAAAAGGGAAAAAGATTGTAACCATCCTGTACTATACACGTTTTTTGGGTTTGCATCCTAACGTTTTTTTTTGTAATCTAATGCATCTTGTACTTCACAAAATTCTGAAAGTGCATCCTCCGACAAGCCTACTCGCCCAAACTCGCCGAAACTCACCTAATCTCGCGAGTGACGTTGCATATTTTCAAACCCGTATACTCTAGGTGAGTTACGGTGAATTTATTATTTATTTAAAACTAGTTTCGGCATTTTTTATTAAATATGCAAACTCACCGAATTTATTATTTAATAAATAATAAATTTTATTTATTTAATAAAACTAGTTCCGGTAAACTTTAGGATAAAATATGGTTTGCATATTTATTTAATAAATTATAGTTTTTATTTAATAAAACTAGTTTTTTCTAAATTTTGTATAGTACAGGATGCACTTTCAAGATTTTGTATAGTACAGGATGCATTAAATTACAAAAAAAAAAAAACGTTAGGATGCAAACCCAAAAAACGTGTATAGTACAGGATGGATACAATCTTTTTCCCAATAAAAAAACCAAAAATCTAATTTGTACGAATCGGAGAGCAAAAACAAAGCACATACGGTAAAGACCTTTATACTTGTATCAATTTTGAGGAACATAAAAAAAAAGAAAAAAAAAAACACACAACTATATACATGTAGTTCACCATTTGTCATAAGTGTTTGTTTTTTTGTCAAGTCGAGAAACTTATCAAGAAAATACATACCCATTAGAGCACACACACGAACTCGTGCGTGAGGAGATACAACAAACGATCACCACCGAGTTGTTCCTCAATATTGGTGTACATGTCTATCTTTCGATCCTCCTAATACTTCTCTTGATTTATCTTCTTCGCCTCCTCATTTGTAGCTACAACCTCAATATGGGCTACATTATCCTCCATTAACTTCTGCTGCTCCGTGTTGTGCTTTTCGGCCAAAACAACTTGTTGTGCTTTTACCAAGCAATAGCTTACCACCAGTAGCAAGCAAGGAGCCTCATCTTAGCCATCTGTTGAATATATATATGCATGCAAATCCAAAATGAATGATCAAACATTATATATCATCATAGCCGTACGTGTTATCTATATATGGATATAGATATTCTCGAGGCTCACACGTATTACGTACTATATTAAACAATTTAATCATAAACAAGCCCATAGACAGAATCCTTTAATGCCTTGAATTTAAAGAACCAATATCCAAAAACTATAAATAAACACAACAATCAAGGATTGAGAGAATACCCAAAAAAACAAATTGTTCAAACAATTTATTCCTTTCACACCAAATTCTCGTTTCTAGAAACTTAGGCATATAATTTCACATACAATAAGCAAACAGCAGACACAATGTATGACTTCAATATCCTATTTAAATACTCAAACCCCACAACACATCAAACAACAACTAGTATACAATCAGAAAACTAATTCCAATAAATAGTAAATAAATTAACAAGGCGGCTTCGAGCCTTCTCTCACTGATGGTGATCTGGACCCACGCTTCCGTCTCGTCCAACGGTGCTCTCATCTTTGCGATTGCGTTGGTTGCCGAGAAAAATTGCTTCAGCTGCACCGATTTAACGCACAAATATCATGTTAATTAGAAAAAATATAATATCTCTACGTCTTTTCAAACCGGGCAAAAACAATTGCTAATTCAAGCATTATTTACTGGTTTCTTACGAACACAAATTACAAAGTATAAGCTAAATTCTATTTGCAAACTTTAATTTTTTTAAAAAAAAGTAAAAAATAAATAGCACGCCGGCGACTGTAATTACACATTTAATTTACCGACAAAGCTTTAAACAGAGAAAATGCTACTCGGCGGAGGAAAACTATCCATCAATAGGCCCCAATTTTCATGAATGTGATATAACTTCAAAAAAAAATTATGTTTGTATAGCTGGAGTAATCAGCGCCATTGATATGCCCGTGCAAAATGCGTGTTAGTGAGTGTACTCGCGAGAGATATGAAGGGAATTGGAGGTGCATACCCCATGAAGGATTGCTGTTGACACAATAATCGACGTCGGGGAGTTGTTCTTTGACAGGGTGAGGCACCAATTCATCCACCACCTTCGCCGCCGCCACCGTCATCCTTACAACCACCGTCGACCACGCCCAACTCCGAGCTAGAGTAATTTCAAGTCCCTTTCTCCCTCTTATATATATAATCCTTTGGAGTTGGAACCCGTCGTCGTTGTTGTTGAGCACCTGGAACGAAGCATCACCTCCACCATATCTACCGCTGCGGGTCGTCGCCGCATGCTATCGCCGATGGATCAAAGGCGTGTCGGCCGATTCAGAAATTGGGGAAGAAGAAATGGAGACGGTCTATGAATTAGGGCTGCCGAATTGTTAGTTATAATTCTCAAAACTTTTAGAAATTATAGATTGACCCCAATAGATTATAACTCTTTTCAATTTAGACCACAGTTTAATTTCAAAATGTTATATATTATATTATTTTAATAATATCTATGATTTTCATTATTTTTTAATTTATTGAATAATCATTTTTAATTAAAATATGACATTTTTATAATATAATAATAAAATTCAATATTATGCTTACATGGATTTATTAAAAATATTATTTTTTTTATATCATTTGACAATATTTATGTTTTGATTTTGCTTTATTGTGTTTAGATCTATTAACTAGTTATTTATATTTATTTATAGATATTTAAAAAATTTAGATCTATATTTTTCAGATGTATTTTATATTTTATATTATATTTCAGATTTAATTTTTAGATTTTTTATATATTTTTTCATTGACTTTATTGGTTTCCTTTGATTTTATATTTTTCTCATTTTTTATTTTCTTATTTATTTAATATTCTTGTAGAACTTAAATATATTATAGTTAGTTTAACTTATTTTATGAATTTTTCTTTAATTTTATTCTACTATTGATTTGTTGGTTTGTTTTTAAGTTTTTCATAGTTATTAAAAATATTTATAATTTAATTATAAGATCTTATATTTTATCTATTTGATTTTAAAGCATTTGAAAATACTGTTTCTTTACTTTTTTGTGTTTCGGAAATTTTAATGCACTTTAAACAATAGTTTATTATACAATTTTTATGATTTTAAGTTTTGAGATTTATCTGATATTATATTCTAACGTTTTATAACCAAATAAAAATCAATAGTATTATAAATTAAATAAGAAATTCATAGAAGAAGATAAATTAGATAATAAGTTCTAAAATGGAATTCTAAGAAATTATTAAATAAATCTAAGAAATAAATATATACAATAAAATATTTCAAAACCACACAAAGCTATATCTAGATTATGTTATACATCACTCAACTAATGATCTTTTTTTTTCTTTGATTTTTCGTTTTTTTTTTAAATATTTTTAATATTCTAGCATTTTCTAGATTTAAGAAACAACTAATTCGAATTTAATTTTAATTAAATTTAATCATACTGATTTCAAGTTTTTTGATTGTTTATTTTCTCATTTTAAGTCTAAAATATATAAATAACTTTATAGAATTAGTTTTCATATATATAATAATTTAATTCATACTAATAATTAGTTATTTATATAATAATTTTCAATATTTATTTTTTTATTTTTTTAAAAATAAGTATTTAGAATTTAGCTATAATTAAATTGTAGTTTTGTTTAATTTCAAGATATTTGCAGATACTATTGAAAATGTATAAATTCAAAAATAAAATATATAAACTTATAATTAATATATAATAGTTAATTAATAAATTTGAAAATTAAACAATATTTATAATAAATCTGAAGATTAAATAATTATTTTTATCAAAGTTCTCAATCATTTATGTGATCCAAAACCTCTTTTGTTTTAAAACTTTTATTTTAATTTGTTAGTTTTTTAATATTATTTTATAATATTAGTTTTTTTCTTATTCATATTTTTTAAATAATTATTTAGAAGTTAATCATACTTTATACCCCACTTTTTATTAATAATATTTTTCTTGTGGTTTTTGTATTTAATTTTTACGATTCAAGATTCTTATTATATAATATTTGTAAGTTTTTTGTTTTTCGTATTTTTTAGATTCATAAACTAATTACTTATATTTTACTTATAATTACTTATATTTATTTTAACTAATTTTATTATTCTTAATATTTTTTAGGTTTTTTAAAAATATTTTTTGTATTATTCGTAATATTCTTAATAGTGCATCAAAGATATCTACAATGATTTATTAGGTAAAGATAATTGGGAAAATATAAAATTATAATAATATTATTTAATTTAAAAATTAGGGGTACCAATTGATACAAACCAAAGTAAACATGGTTTCTATATAGTAGTAGTAGTAATAATAATAATAATAATAATAATAATAAATTATTATTATTATTATTATTATTATACAATAAAGTTTTTAATTATTTTATAAATACATATTCAATAAATTTGAAAATTAAAAAGTCATCAAAAAAAAGCATATAAAATAAATATGAAAGTTTTTTAAAATTAATGACATAATATTTAAAACTTTTATATAATTATTAAAAATATATAAAATAAAAAATAATATTATAAAATGACATAATATTAGTAAGTTAAATAATAATTTCTTTAATTGTTTAATTATACTAAGGAATTGTTCATGATTAAATATTTATTTTTCTATATGTACTTAAATTACTTTATGTTTTTTTAAAGACTTATATTATAATCCACAATATTACTTTATAGTTTATTATATATTTTCTGGTTTTAGTCTTGAGATTTATTTAATATTATTATATAACATCTTATATTTTGATTTTTTTTGTCTTAAATAGCTATTTAGAAAAAATTATCATTATAACATATTGTACCAATTGCCCACTATTGAACACAATATGTGTTCATGCATAACGTGGGGGTATCCATTTGCCAAATTATATATATTTGAATGTTTAAATTACATTTGTTAGTAATTTATAAGTAATGGTTACGAATATATTATAAATCTTTTATATTATAAATTCTCGTATTGTATTTATATTATTTGAAAATCAAAAAGTAGATATCATTTAATTTCTCACAAATAAATTATTGTAAAACATATAAATAAAATTAAAAATTAAAAATTATTTTAAATAAATATAAATAAATTCTAAGTAATTATTTAAAATAGAAATTAAAAATCATAAAACAAAAAAAATACTAAAAATACTAGTGGGAATATATAAAATTAAGATAAATAAAATATTTAAATTTATAATTAAAGTATTAATACTTATTCAATATTTTTTAGGGTTTAAAAATCATACAAAATACCAAAAATATAAAATAAATATGAATTTTATAAAATTAGTGGAAAATATATTCAAAACTTCTAAATAATTATTTAAAATATAAATCAATAATATATATATATATATATATATATATATATATATATATATATATATATATATATATATATATAAGTAATTGTAAAATCACATAAGTAAAATATGAAAATTTATAGTAATTTTGAAACTAATTACACTTAATTAGATTTTTATATAATTTTAAAGTATTTTGAGATTTATTTTATAATATTTTATAATATTTATGTAGAGATTTTCGTTTTAAAATAATTATGCACAACTAAATAATTGATTTTATATTTATTTAACTTGCTTCATGATTTTTTTACCTTATATTATTACTCTATATATCTTATAAAATAAAAGTTTATTAAATAATTATGTAAATTAGAGACAGAATATTTAAAACTTCTAAATAATTATTAAAAATATATAACATAAAAAATAATACTGTTAAATGACATAGTATAACAGAGAAGGGAATTATAAAATCATATAAGAATAAAATATAATTATTTATAATTATTTTTAAATTAATCAAACATTGTTATATTTTTATCTAATTTAAATGCATTTTGAAATTTTATTTTTAATACTTTGTAATTTTTTTAATATTAATATATTAAGGAATTATTCATAATTAGATATTTATCTTTACATTCATATAACTTACTTTATAATTTTTAAAGGCTTATATTATTATTCTATAATACTTTAAATTTTTTACTTTTAATAATTATTTAGTATTAAACTTAAACAATAGTTTATTGATAATTTGCCTTATATCAATTTTGAGCTATAATTAGTATTATATTATAAAATTTTATGTTTTGTTTACAATAGTCCTCAATTAGTTTTGTGACTCGTCACCTCCTTTTTTAATAATTTTCTTCTTTTTGTTTCTTTAGTAGTTTTCTTTATTTTTAACACCATTTCATTCTTTTTTCTTCGGATTTTTGAAATACTTATTTATAATTTAATTAAAAATTCTTATAAATTCTTTTCTAATTTAAAATTATTTTAAGTTATATTTTATAAGTTTTTTAATATTTATGTTATGTTTTTAATTTTTAAATATACTACGTATTTAATCATGATTAAATATTTATTTTTCTATATGTATTTAAATTACTTTATATTTTCTTAACAACTTATATTATTATTCTAACATTTTAAGTTTTTATTTTTGAAATTTATTAAATAATTATATAAATTATTTTATAGTTTATCATATATTTCTTGATTTGAAGATTAAAAATCATAGAATTATAAAGTAAATTTGAATTTTATAAATGTAACGGAAAAAATCATCAAAAATTTTAAATAGTTATTTAAAATGTAAAACATGAAAATATATAAGTAATTGTAAATTCACATAAGTAAAATATAAAACTTACAATAATCTTGAAATTAATGACACTTAATTAGATTTTTATATATTTATAAAGTATTTTGAGATTTATTTTATAATTTCTTCTAAGATTTATGTTGATATTTCCGTTTTAAAATATTCTAATTAATAATGCAGGACTAATTACTTTAATATTTATTAAAAATATGAAAAATATATTAAAAACTTTAAAGAATTTTTAAGAATAAAATTTAAAAATAATATAACTGAAAGAAAATTATAAACTTACATAAGTAAAATTTAAAATACTTATATTGTTATATTTTTTTAAACTAAATTATAAAGTTTAAAATAATTATATTGTTATGTTTTTTTTTTAGTTTTATTTAATAATTGTATAAACTTAAAAATATTGTGTTATATATTCTTTATGATTTCAAGTTTTGAGTTTTATTTAGTATTATTTTATAACTTTTATATTTTGCTTTTTATTTATTATTTCTTTATTTTTTTGCGTGTTATAATTTATTATATAGTTATTTAGAGTTTTTTTTATATATTTATAAAAAGACTATGTGGAAACATGCCATCACATCATTTTTTAAAGAAAACACCGGTGCCATATCATCAATTTTGCGTAGACACATGAATAAATAAAAAATCATTGTCACAAAATCATTTCAACACAGTTAAATTTTTTTTTTAAGAAAACACCGGTGCCATATCATCAATTTTGCGTAGGCACATGAATCAAAAAATCGTTGTTACAAAATTATTTCAATATAAAGTTAAATTCTTTTAAAAGAAAACATTGATGCCATATTATCATCAATTTTGCGTAGGCAAAGGAAGAAATTGTGTGGAAACACTAATGTCATCACATCACCTTAGTATACATGGCACGAATAATAATAATAATAATAATAATAATAATAATAATAATAATAATAATAATAATAATAATAATAATAATATAAAGTATAAAATAAAGTTTATAATTATTATATAAATACATATTCAACAAACTTAAAAATTGAAAATTCATCAAAAAAATCGTATAAAATAAATGTGAAAGTTTTTTAAAATTAGTGATAGAATATTTAAAATTTTAAAATAATTATTAAAAATATATAAAATAAAAAGTAATATTATAAAATGACATAATATGAGTAAAATAAAAAAAATTATAATTATCTTGAAAGCACTTTGAAATTTTATAATTTAAACGCACTTTGAAYTTTTATTTATAATACTTTATAAAAGTTTGTTATGTTTTTTATTATTAATATATCTAATTATTCGTGATTAAATAGTTAATTTTACATTCATTTAACTTATTTTATAATTCTTAACGAATTATATTATTATTCTATAATAATTTTAGACTTTTTTACTTTTGATATTTATTAAATAAAATATATAAATTTAAACGACAGTTTATTAATAATTTGCCTTATTTTAATTTTTGAGCTATAATTAGTATTATATTATAATATTTTATAATTTGTTACACAAGTCCTTAATTAATTTTGTGATTCGACATCTCGTTTTTTTAATACTTTTTTCTCCTTGTTTATTTAGTAGTTAATAACAAATTATTATATTTTTATAGAATAATAGTATTATAGAATATTTATTTATTTATTTTTCCATATTAAATAATTTATAAATTAAAAAAATTAAAAAAGTTTTATTAAAATCAATAATACTCTAGAATAAAATATAAAATCTAAATGATACTTTATTATATATTTTCTGATTTGAATATTAAAAAATCATAAAAAATACCAGTAATATAAATCAATTTGAACATTTTCCATATTTATTTAATTTACTTTATAGATTAAGGACTTCAATTATTATTATATATATTCCTAAGTTTCTTTTATTTTTAAAATTAATTAAATAATTATATTATTTTAAAAATATTTTATTATAATTTTTTTTTATTTTAAGTTTTAAGATTTATCTAATATAATATTAAATTTTTTTATAAACAAGATATAAATCAATATTATTAAAAATTGAATAGAAAATTCATAGCAGAAGTTAAATTAGCTAATAAATACTAGAATTGAATTCTAGGAAATGATTAAATAAATCTCATAAAATATTTTAAAACCACACAAAGTTATACCCCTCGATTAGGTTATATACATTACCCAGCTAAGGATTTTTTTTTTAATATTTATATATTTTACCATTTTTCAGATTTAGGAAATAATTAATTCGAATTTAATTTTAATTAAATATAATCTTATTGACTTCAGTCTCTTTGATTTTTTAGTTTTAAATATATAAATAACTTTCTAGAATATATTTAAATAATTTATTTTATAATAATTAGCGATTTATATAATAATTTTTCTTAATTTTTAAAAAATAAGTATTTAGAACTTGGATATAATTAAGTTATATTTTTATTTAATTTCAAGATATTTGCAGGTACTATTGAAAATGTATAATTAAGAAATAGAATATATAAATTTTTAATTAAATTTAGAATAGTTAATTAATGAACTTGAAGATTAAATAAGTATTTTTAMTTCATGAAAAGTACAAAATAATAATTTTTTTAATATTATATTAAATTATGGAAAATATATTAATTTCTTTAAGGAATTATTTAAAATAAATAACAAGAATTAATATAATATTAAAAAAATTATAAAATCACATAAGTATAATATATCATAATTATTTAAAAGTTAATCACAATTAATTTTTTTTATATAGTTTAAAATTATTTTGAGATTTAGTTATAATATTTAATAAAATATAAGTCATGTTTTTTATTTTTAAATATATTAATTATTTATTTATAAATTTATTTAATGTAACTTATAAAATTCAAATGAATTATATTGTTATTTTTTTTCAATTTTATTAAATAATTATATAAAATTTAAAAATATTATTTTATATATTCTTTATGAATTCAAGTTTTGAATTTTGTTTAGTATATATTATAACTTTTATAATTTTTTTTTTGCGTATTATAATTTTAAAATAGTTATTTAAAGTTATTTTTATATATATTTATGTAAAGATTATGTAGTAGTTTTGATTTATATAAGAGCATTTCCAATGCAATAATGTTAAAAGTGAAGAAATTGGCACATGGCATAAAAATAATTATGTGACACATTAAAATGATTATGTGGCACATTAAATGCTTGATATTGTCAAGAGCAATGTTAAATTTTAGACATTGCTCTTGACAATGTCTACAATTAATTTTAAATATATCATCCAATCATGTTATTTCTCTCCCTTTATTTTTTCTAAAAATAAATAAAATAAATTATCACATATATAACATTAAAGATATCGTCCAATCATGTTATTTCTCTCTCTTTATTTTTTCTAAAAATAAATAAAATAAATTATCACATATATAACATTAACATTGATGCATTTGAGAACATTTTTTTATAAAATGTCAATGTCATTTGCCACATAGGTTCAATTAACACTATTGCATTGGAGATGCTCTAAGGGTAAGAGTTATGATGCACAAACACTACATTTTTGACCCCGAGGGCGAGTCAGACACTCCGCGGACGCGGACACGCGCCTGACACGCCTCCGCCACATGTCGGACACGTGTCCTATTTTTTTTTTATTTTTTTTTTGAATTTTTGACAGGGAACATGACTCGGACACTCCTAGGACACAGCGCGACATACGGGGACATGGCCCAGACACGTCCCCGACACGTTTTTTCAATTTTTTTTTTCCATTTTTTTAATTATTATCATTTTTTATTTTACTAGGGATTTTATCAATTATTGTGAATGAGTTTGTAATTATTTTAGATGATTAAATGAAAATAAAAATCATTGCAATTTAATATTTGTAGGAAATAAAATATATTAATACTTATTTATATTATAAACGTGTGTGAGCAGTGTCGTTGTCCTATATCTTTGAAAATAAGCGTGTCCTCGTGTCCGTGTCGTATTGGTGCAACTTAGGCTAAGAGTAATTGTGATCAGAAAAACGTACAATTATATATTATTTGGATAAAATTAACATCAAATAGTAGTTGGTTAAACGGTTTGGTTCATACCTTGTTAGAAATTGGTGCTATACATTGTGGGTTCAAATCTCATTGGTTTTGTTTTGCGATTTTACCTTTTTTTTCAATTAGGTGGTGTGGCGGTATTTATTTAGAAGAACGTTGAAATTTATATATTAAATTATTTCCTTTTTAGAATCTTCTTCACTGTCATTTAATCTTTGGAAAATTTCGTAGAAATTTCTAATCAATATTTTATAAAATTTCCTACTTTAAGTGATCTGCTTATTAATACTGATTTAATTGATTTTATCAAATACAAATTATTCATCTACTTTTTCTTTGTTGAGATTATATATTCAGTTATATTTTGAGGAAAAAAATAATTATTTTTATATTAAAAATAACTCAAAAAGTATACTATATAATAATTTTCTTATTAT
>BMAC01000386.1:116972-132678 GCA_014905375.1 Phtheirospermum japonicum
AACGTGTAGGCTATTATTGCTTGGACCCTTGGCGAAGTGACGCGGTTTTGATGATTTGTTAGGGTGTTTAGTTTTTGATCGAATATAGTGGACTTAGGTGGTTTAACTTGTTGGGATCTCCGTTCGGTTTTAGCTTCGTGCTATCCTTGTGCTCGTTTAGAACTAGTGCCTCGACTAGCCCTCGTCATCAAACACTCTCTATAGGTTTTTGTTTTGTAATTTGGAGTCGTCAATTGCTCCACGTGCTCGATCGAGAATTTTGTAAGTTGCTAGTAGCAACGAATGATCGGAGTCGTTGAAAGCTTCGTATTTTCATCTTTATTTACCGTAAAAAAAAAGAAAAATATAAAAAAAAAGAGAAAAAGAAAAAAAAATAAAAAAAAAAAAAAAGAAAAAAAGAGACGAATAAACAAGGATACGTTATAAATCCTTGAAGTTGTTGAGTAGCACGTTTTTCCCTTTTTTCCGATTTTTAGTATATTTGTAAAGAGAGGTGTAAATGATCTTGGCTAGTAGGGAGCCGATTAACGGTTCGAGTGTGGATAGACCTTAGCCGGGGCAAGGACGGGGAGACCGACTTGGTGAATTGTTTAAGTCCTTTTAGGTTTCGGGAGTCGATCTAAATTTCCTTAACAACGCACATTGACGTCCTTTTAGCCAAAGCTAACAAGCAACCTAGCGTACAACGTCTCGAATTATTTTGTGCATTAGTTAGGATTGGTCGGGGTAGTTTTGTAATTTTACGTTAGTTTTGCTTGAGGACAAGCAACCGTTCTAAGTGTGGGGTGGTTGGTTTGCACGTTTTTGTACATATTTTTCTTACCGTTTTTGTATCACGTTGCGTGTATTTTGCTTGCTTTTAGGTGTTTTAGGAGTCGAGCTGGCCGTTTTTCGTTATTTCTAGGTTTTACTTAGTTTTTGTACGTTTTTTATTAGTTTTCGTAGTTTTTCACTCTTTCGTTTTTCTCTTAGCCGTAGGACGTCCAAGCGGGGCCCACGCTCACTTTGGATCGTTTTCACTCGACTCGGGAATGGACGGACAAGCAAGGAAGCGCAACGGACGGGGTTTGATAAACCGACGGACGTGAAAAGATCGAGGAATCGAGCCGGGAGCAGGAATCATGTCGACCGACTGCCCTTATAGTCGATCGACTGGAACTCCAAAATCGACTGGATTCCAGGGCTTTTTGCCGTTTTGGACGACGCAGTCGATCGACTGCTGACGTGGCGATCGACTGGAGCCCCCAAGATCGACTGGATTCCAGAGCTTTTTGCCGTTTTGACAAAGCAGTCGATCGATTGCCGACATGACCGATCGACTGCCAGTCGATTGACTCCTTTACAGTCGATCGACTGAAAAGTAAATTTTTGCTGCTTTTTGGACGATTTTGCCCCTGCGTGATGTATTAATCAACCAACGTCATTTCACCAGAGATAAACTTGCAGCAAATCTCTGGACCAGGGATTTTGCTCCCKAAAACTCATCTTCACATTTTCCCTTTTCATTTTTAATTATGTATTAATTCCWAGTAATTAGTAATAGTTTAAGAGGTGTTTAGATCTTCATTAGCTAAGTTGTTCAAGTTTTGATTTAGATTTCTTTTGTGAAGAATCCTTCAAGTTTCCATTTCCATTTGAAGCTTTGTGGAATCATAAGTTTGGTAATATCTTTCTATTAATCTAGTTTTATTTTCATGTTATTTCTTTTGATCTTGTGTTAATGCTTGGATCATAGTTTAGTTGCTATTTTGATTATCAAAACTTTCATTTTCATTTTATAGCTTTCTAGCTTTTGAACTTATACTTTTAAGTTGTTTAGTTGTTAGATCAATTTTCCAAGTCTTTAGAAGTTTTATATAATCTTCCTTTTTAAAAATTTAATTTTTGTTAAATTAATGTTGACTTTTTCAAATAAGCTAGAATTTAATTTTCCCTCCATTTTCCTCAATTTAAATTATAAGCTTTCTTAGTTAACCAGTTTAGATTAATTGTTTTTAAAATAAGCTTTAACTTCCTTTTCGTATTTTAATGCTTTCAAAACTCCTATTTCAATTTAAGTTTAGTTATAAAAACCAAAACCAAATCAATGACTACTGCTTTCCTAGTTTAGATTAGTTTAATTTCGATCGACAATAAGAGCAAATAAGAAACCGATAAGCCGATAACATCCATCCTCGAGAGACACGACTCGGGAAGAACTCGCCGCCCTACAACCGGCTCCGTACTCTTGCGGAGACGGATTCTGAAATAGCGCGTCGAGAATTCGTCGATCAATTACTTAAACACAATTTTTTCTTATTAGTCAGTTTTATCGAGATATAGAAACAAAAGAAAAAAAAGTTAGGAAAAAGGGATAAAAAGGACCAAAAAAAATAAAAAATAAAAACGGTAGAAGGAGGTATAGAAAAAAAGGAAAAAAAAATAAAAATGACAAAAAATAGAAAAAGCAGGCATAGACAGAAAATCACATGCGTACATTTAATTAGTAATATAGGGTGGATTATATTATAACATTTTATGTTTTGATTTTTATATATTATTTATTTAATTTTTGCTTATTATAATTTATTAAATAGTTATTTAGAGTTTTTTTAATATATTTATGAAAAGATTATGTGGTAGTTTTGATTTATATAAGATTAAGAGTAATTGTGATCAGGCAAGCGTACAATTATATAATATATGGAAAAATTAACATCAAATAGTAGTTGGTTAAATGATTGATTCATGCTTGGTACTATACATTGTAGTTCAAATCCCATTGGTTTTGTTTTGCGATTTTACTTTTTTTTTTTTTATTGACATTGCTTCTATTATATTTAAAAGGTTTGAATTCACAATGTTTTATATTGATAGATAGCCCCAACCACCCAACCACATGGTCCTGGTGTTATATTTTATAAACAAAGAATTATACATTCAAAATAAATTTAATCTTTCTTTTAACCTACATAACTTACCAGAAATTCATATTTTAAACTTAATGCAAAAGTTAATACTTCCCATAATAATTATTATTATATTATTATTATTAATTGTGTAAAATACATAATTTAGTTATTTATTTTAATTAATATACTTCTTTAACGTTAATTCTTATTATTTTTATATTATTGATTACTTCAGATATTATACGATATATAGTATAATATTAATTAATATTACATTTAGAGAAATTAATGAGAAAAATGATGCTTTTAATAACACAAAAATGCAGTGATACCAAAAACCATCTCTAATTATTAGCAATTTGTTATCGGAAGAGTCTCCTAAATCTGGTATAAAATTGTAACAAAAATAAAATTACTATGACAAATTCATACTTGACGTCACCAAAGAACTCTTTCGTGTCAAAATAATATCGTCACCATTTTTCTAGAATTTATGACAAATTATGGTGTTGTCATGAAAAGAAACTTATTGTGACACCAAATATCGTCACCATTCTTCAAGGAGATATTAGTGACAAAAATGATTATGTCACAACTACAAACTTATCGTGACACCCAAATCTCGTCACACTTTATTATATGTTTTTCATAAAAAGGGTTTCCTCAACCATTGTTTTTTTTGTCTTCGCAATATAGTGACAAACTACATTTAAACGTCATCAAATATAAGTATTCGTGACGAAATCGGTGAACAACTGTGACAACATAAAATGCTGTCATAGAAGGGTGTTATTCAATGACGAAATTAAAAATCGTCACTAATAATTAACATATTATGATGATTTTTTATGCGTGGAAAGAAAGATCGTCACTAAACATCAGATTTCTTGTAGTGAGGCCTGGGCCTGTTATTGTTTCCATACAGTCCACCAAGACCCCATAAACCACTCACTTTAAGCCCGTAGGCTTGATATTCAGAAGCCCATAACCGAGCTCAAGTACACAACATAAAACATAAGAGGTCGCGACCCTATATGGGAACTCATCCTCATACTCCAGGTCGCTACTCTACAAACCAACTTGCCCACTTCTCCACTAAAACCATAGAGCTCGCTCACCTCCCAGAAGAACACACTTTCCAGGAAATGAGGTCGCTTACCACAAATACCTACATATATCAAATAATATTACGTATGGACATTTTGGTCCGTATCAGCTAGTCCCCCATGTTCTAGCTCATTGAGGCACGAAATCAGGTAGGACTTGTAAAACAGAATCAAAAGAGCAAAACCACTAAAACAACAATGAAACATAAACACATGAATAAATCACTATTCCACCTTACCAAACCGTATCTCAGGATCACACAGCTCGACAAACCGAGCTATAATACCAATCATCCATTGTAAATTACCGAGTATACCTACGACCTCCAAAATATTAGCTCGCTAAACTCGCTCGTTATTTTAAGATAAAATGATCACCCCACAATAGACGACTCACGAGTCCCCATACTCGACTTGAAACCATACATCGTTCATCCACGACCTGAAGTTATACTCGAACTCAATAATATAAGAAAATACAATCATATGCCTTTGAAAATTAAAAACACCATAAGCCATTTACTCGACCTAAAACAGATCGACCAAGAAAACATTCCATACCACAAACCATAATCATTACTTAAACATCACCTTATAACCATAACCATTTACCTCGCCAAGACCCCATACCATAATTCATAATAGCCCATCAAGGCCCAAGATTGCCTTAACCATAAAGGCACAAAAATCCATAAAACTATAAACCATAAAGACATCATCGACCTAAAATAGGTCGGCCAGTAAACCATTGTACCCACAAATCATCACAAACCTAATAAAAGCATTAACCCATTCCATACCTAATAAAAGCATCAGTCCATTCCATATAAACCATTACCAACCTAATAAAAGTGTTAGCCCATAACCACTCATACAATTATGCCGAATCAAGCAAAAACCATATCAAATCACACATGACCCAGAAAAACCATTCAATTCCCCAAGTTCGAATAAAACAGTTAGACCGTACACAATCCCATTATAGCCATATAACAATAACATGGGACTGAAGACTACACCGTCCCCCATGTTTAATTAATGCAAGCAAAATAAAACAACTAGGCCACATCAACTCAATAAAGCTCGCCTATGTAGTCCCCCAAGTTAATACAGTCAAGTAGTCCAACCAGGTTATCCACAAAAAGTAAATGTCAAATAAACCTGATTTGCACATAGGTCGCACGAATTCGTAACCAATCACAATCATATTTCCTATACTCATAAGATCATGAGATTCAAAATAATCACACCACGAATCACAAATAATTCGATGGAGCTAAAATCAGCTCGCATATAAAACATATTAGCTCGCACATAAAAAAGAAACAATCATTCATGAGAAAAACACGTAAATCAAACAACACAACCACTTAGTCATAGAAAAATAGCTCGTGCAACTTCATTTATTATATATCATTAAAATTACTCAACCTCCACAACACAAACTTTATGCGGGAGAAGTGCCCTCCGGTCCAGAGTTTCCTCCTCCCGCCATAAAAAACCACAACTTTCCACAACACCAACTCTCTACGGGAGAAGTGACCACAACTTTCCACAACACCAACTCTCTATGGGAGAAGTGCCCTCCGGTCCAGAGTTACCTTCTCCCGCCACAAAAAACCACAACTTTCCACAACACAAACTCTCTACGGGAGAAGTGCCCTCCGGTCCAGAGTTACCTTCTCCCGCCACAAAAAACCACAACTTTCCACAACACCAACTCTCTACGGGAGAAGTGCCCTCCGGTCCAGAGTTGCCTTCTCTCGCCACAAAAAACCACAACTGTCCACAACACAACTCCATAACCGCCCTCTAGGCGTAATAAAACAACCATCCAACCTAATGAAAGCGTCGAGGCTTACCAATTACCATAAAATCCCGAGCCGACCTAACAAAAGCATCGTACTTTAACCATATTCATAAAATCTCTTGCCAACCTAATGAAAGCGTCGGACTTTAACCATCGTCGACCTTGTTCTACATAATGAGGTCGCATGAGACCGTAAGGAGGTCGCGGAAACCGTAACATGTTAATTATACGTATTCTCCGTAACTCATATCATAAAACCATCAATTAATACAACATAAACCCAACATGTGACCAGATCTTAACTATTTAAATTGAATCACACACCATAATCCTTTAAATCGTCCCAAATAAATTATGTCACTTTAAGTGAACCATATTAAATCGCATAAATCAATTATTCCCCCATGTTCAACCACATAAAAATAAATAGGACAGAAAATTAAAAACCGTCCCTTTCATGAGATTTCAGAAAGCGTACCCGATACGTATTCATATTGGTGCCCTAGGAAACTTCACCTTTCCTCGAATATCCAACTGCGCGACCTTTTTATTTTTAGGTAGCATAATTCCCCGATCACCTTTTTGTCAATGTTCGGACGCGCGACCCGATACATGGCCTTGAATATTGGCGACCTCTTCGCATTGGTTTACTCATATCCAAGTTACATATCGGGCAACCCCCAAATTAACCCTAAGTTAATAAGAACTAAACAGGCCCTGAACTCAAATCTATTAGCATAATCATAGAAAATATCATTCGAATATCGCAACCTTACTTGCGCCAATAACATGTTAATCAAATATTTTTCAAATAAAATGTTTCCCTTTACCACAACCACAAATATCATATCACCACTAAGCCATATATCAGATCAAACAAAGCTGACACAAAGTTTTCAGCACATACACCAACTTTGAAGATTTAACTGCTTTGATTGATAATGAATTAGAGAACAAACTATATATCAATGGAAGTCCCTATGAGTCTAATTTCCAACACAAAAATCGGATCTCAAAAATAATAATCCAAGAGTGAGTTATCACCATTTTACTGAAGTGTGGCAGTGCAGTATTTTCATACGGGAATTTGAAAAGATGAGCAACTCTTAATGTGTTTTCATGGTCCTACTCATTCAAGTACCTTGAGAGTTGATAAACACTTAATCTTTAGTAAAAAATCATCTTATTCATCTCTAAAAACATAAACATATCCTCATAACCATATAAAATCAAATAAGTCCTCCTCAGCCAAGTGTTAAACCACACGCATATCTCCATCAAATAAAACCACATAAAATAAATTCAATTATCATTCACCACGCATGATTAATATCCCATCATCCACTCTATCAAAACCATAAAAGGATTTCAAAACCAAATCTATCCAACTACATGTATGATTAATATCTCATATAATCAAATAAACCATACATCATCCCTAATAAATCACATAAAAACAAATAAACCATAAGTCTATCCCCATGTAAATCAATTCAATAAGCAAGTCCGCCACATGTCAATCAGATCAATCAACCAAACGATACAATCCCCAATCAAAACACATCTAAAAGAAAATAAATACTTATCTTAATTTCTGATGATTTTGTTGCGTTTGATTCATACGCGACCTCCTCGCCTCAGGTTTCGAGCAACAAAATCAACCTTGAATAATTGGACACGCGACCTCATCGCGTTTGTTTGAATTGACCATTCCCGGGTTAAATTCCAGGCAACACATAGAGTAACCCTTAAAAACCAAAATTAATACGAACTAAACAAATAGACCTGCACTCAGTTCGTTAGTGTATGATCATAAAAATAATCGATAAGTAAGATGCGAGCATCACAACCCTTACTCGCGCCCACAGATTTTCAAACCCAATCTCCACCACCATTCATATTTAACCACTATATATCGTAAATATTATATCCAAAATTCAACTTCATCCAATAATTAAATTGTGCATAACTTAATTTTCAAAAGAAATTAGACAAACAGTTTTTGGAAACAGGATCAGCTCCATTTAAAATTCGTTATAAATATTTCTGAACTCATATTCAAGTCTCCACCATTCCGATTGAACTTCAATATGTTTATAATAATATATCAAATTTTTGTCTTGATCCAACGGTCTTATTATGCGCAATCGTATTTTGAAAAACGTTGCGCAGAATTTTTTGAAATTAAAATCTGCTCCACTCGAAATTCATATATATTCCCTCATACCTCAAAATCCGATCTCCACCGTTTAAAACGTAATTCAAAAGGTCCTCAAGGTTTTGTAAAAATTTTAACACGATCCAACGGTTGAAACGTTAGAACATAATTATTCAAATTTATAACGCAGTCAGATTTTAGACTTACGAAAATTGTGTATCTCACGTCTTTCAGCGACCTGAAATATGTTCCAAATATGTTACAATGATCTGCTAAGCCTTTGAATGATACTCATGGCGACCTAGCTGGTCCTGCAAAACAGCGCCTCCAACGGGCCGGATTTCGAGCCCGTCTTCTCCTACCATAATTCCATAAATACCACAACTGACTTAGAATTAGGATTCCTCTCATATGCTAAATTCCCATAAATAATAAACCTCTCATTAAATTAATAGAATAGGCCTGGGCCTGTTATTGTTTCCATACAGTCCACCAAGACCCCATAAACCACTCACTTTAAGCCCGTAGGCTTGATATTCACAAGGCCCATAACCGAGCTCAAGTACACAACACAAAACATAAGAGGTCGCGACCCTATATGAGAACTCATCCTCATACTCCAGGTCGCTACTCTACAAACCAACTAGCCAACTTCTCCACTAAAACCATACAATTCGCTCACCTCCCAGAAGAACACCCTTTCCAAGAAATGAGTTCGCTTACCACAAATACCCACATATATCAAATAATATTACGTATGGACATTTTAGTCCGTCTCAACCATCACTTCAACTTCTATCAGGCAAACACATATTCTGAATTTGAGATAATCATACTCCCATCCCCTAAGGTAACAACCCTTTTCTCTGCGGATCATAATTATTATCGTAAATTATTATTATATTTGTCATTTGAACTTCCACTACTTCATCTATCTTCATCACTCTCAAAATCGAAGATCATTTATAAGAAAGTACTATCAAAGCAGACCTTTTCGTTTTCCTAATCCGGTGATTATAAAAACTTTTCTGATCAAACCATTTGTCTCTTCTACCTCCGATTATCAACTAACAAAACATGGGCATAAGTATGTAACTTGATTCTTACGAAATTATTTCAAAAAAATCTTTAATTTTCATCATCGCACTGTTCATATATATTAATTTATATTTTTTTAATATACATAGAGTCCAAACCGGTAGATTCCCAAAACCTTAATAGGGACCTGAATTTTAATCCTATCACCAAACAAATTACCTCATTCAAACCTATGAACACAACCACGTAGCTCCCTGTCCACCATAGCTACTGATTCAAGCTTTTGTGTTGCCTACTTATGAAAATTTGTCAAAAGATCAATAGCTTGCCCGCAAGAGAACGGGGTCGCGCGTAGTTTGGCAACTTGACTCGAGTCGTCTCTCGAGAAACATACAATCGGAGTTCTCAAATAGTTTGTTCAATACAAAACGCATACAAATTGGGGTTTTTTCTTGATTGTTTGATTATCTAGGAATTTAAAACGCATGAACTCTAATTAAAACTAGGTATTTTAATTCAGTAATTTGAACTTATAAACTAGAGAAATTATTCTAAGAACTTAAAACAAGATTAACTAGCATAAGACCAAGCGATTATCAAGAACGAAATGCAAACGAAAAGAATTAACTAACAAGAATAATAACCAAGCATTAATTAAGCTAAAGATTACGTATTCAATACCAAAAGTATCTAGGGTTCTAAGCATAAACAAACTCAAAAGCAATTAATAAAAAACAACTACTTAATTGCATAAATTAAACTACGAAAGCGAATAAAGGGTTTAGAGTACTTATTAAACTAGAAAGCGTAGTAAATTCTCCAGCTACTCCGGAGAGGAGATTGATCTCGGTCGAAGAACGGATCACGAGCGGACGGTTTGAGCTTGGCGATCCTCGAATCTTCAATCTTGATCAATTGTTGTTACCGGAATGTGGATGGTGTTGTTCGAGCCAAGAGATCAAGTATTCAGTGTGTATGGGTCAGAGGTGTGTGCTTGGGACGGACTTAGAAGGGTTTTTATAGATTTCCCTTGACTTGAAGCATAAGAAACCCTAAAATTCCCGATTCTGGCCCGTCACGTCGATGGTGCGTCGACTGATGTGTGCTGGTGCTCGGCGTCGGTGATGCCTGGCGCGCGCGTCGGCTGGGTGGGTGCGTCGACAGTGTGCATCGACATCGACGCTTCAGCAAGTTGTGTCGACATTGCATCAATATCGGTGCATCGACATTGACGCTTCAGCAAGTAGCGTCGACGTTGCGTCGACATCGACGCTTCAGCAAGTAGCGTCGACGTTGCGTCGACTGACGCAGATCATGGCTCGCGTCGATGGAGCGTCGACGGTCGCGTCAGTCGACGCGGCTGCGCGTCTGCCTCCGTCTCTTTCTATCTTTTTGCTACTCGTTCACCGGAAAGCCCGTTCTCCATTTATCGAACATCAACTTCATCTAATTAGGCGCTGAACTCGTCCGGTTACTTATCTGTAAAGTGAAAAACCACAAATAATCACTTATTTGCATCAATCTAGGTCAAAACGCGGTAAAATAGGCTGAGAGTACAAATATACGAAATAGAGCTCAAACTACCCAACTTATACCAAAAATAAAAAGAAAAACAAGTTATAAACCTACTAAAAATAAGGACAAATATGTGCTAATCAACTACCCCACGCTTAATTGGTTTGTTCGTCCTCGAACAAACGATAGATTTAAAGTATAGCAAGAAATGAAAATCAGTCCAAGCAATGAGACGTGCTATGCCACTTAAATAATTTTGAAAATATAGGTACATACAATGCGACTTCAAACACTCCACCCATATTACATTGTCGCTTCAAAATCAAACTCATGCATCCTCACAAGAGGGAAATATATAGGGGTGTATGCTCAAGCACTCGAGTTTTTACTGCATAGGATGTGTATACGCTCAAATCATACAAATACAAGCACAATAAACAAGCACCGAAAATCAATCTCTTTTCAATCGCAAATTAAGTGTGTTGTCGAACAAAGAATCAGAAAAGGTCTTTTCGGGTTGTAATGTAAGGCTTTTTGAACGGGTATGAAATATATAAGTCGTGTGGCTAACTCGCGATCTAACGTGATCAATAACTCACCAAACCTATTCTAATCAAGAAGCAATACGCTTCACCTCGTATAAAAGAAAAACCTCACTTAAAACTCATATTGTAGCCTTTAACGTAGGCTATTCCTCAACTCGTAAACCGTAAAACCGGCTTGAACTCAAAACCACTTATTACAACTCAACTCTTTGCCTTTTAAACATTAGTCTTCATAACAAAATAATAACATAAGCCTTCATTAGCGCGTAGGCAATGACTAACACAATTCACCATCCTTCTTATTTTCTTCTTTTTATCCCCCTCTAATTCTGTTTTATGGGGTCTCTTTTTTTTTTTTTTTTTTTTTATTGAAGGATGGTGATCCTTAATTACAAAAATTCATAAATCCCTTATAAAAACTCCAAAACACTAATAACCAATAAAAATTACAAACTCCTACCCCACGCTTTTAATGGGTTGTAGGGGTCGACTCAAAAACTCATGGCTATAGGCATGGATAATTTGGCTATGATTGGCTCATTCGGAATTTATAGTGGCTAATAATTTATGAATATGGCCGGAATAGGGTTTTATTTGTGCCTTAACGTCATTTTCCAAGTCAACTACACACAGCGGTTTCAAAGAGATTTCAAATCAAAACTCATTCAAGTACATGTAAAGATGATAAACACTCAGGCTACTCACTGGCTTTTTGCATGAAAAAGTTTTGAATTGACGCTGCTTTTAAAGTTTTGCGAAATCAATTGCGTCCAAGTACCATTTTATAATATATAAATATAATTCTAAAAAATTTATGCACTTATGCACGCTCAAAGACAAAAACATCAATTCACAAAAAGCTAACTTCGACAGACATGCCATACAAACACAATTTAGCGCAGAAATAGCAAACACAATCACGTAAAAACTGAACAATTTGCACATAAATTTCAATCATACTTATCATACTCAACCATCCCCCCCTCTTGAAAAACCGGCAATCCCCTGATTGCCATAAATATAAAGAAAAGCAATTCAAACAAGGAGAGGGTAAGAAAACGTCCCTGAAAAAAAAAAGAATGGTCGAGTCTTTTTCATTGAAGTTGTGCAACTTCACGTTCCCAGAGCCGCGTGAATAAGTTCGTCCTCAAAACAAAACAACCAAAATAAAAATAAATAAGAACAAAAATAAAAATCAGCAATAATAAATTTATTTGATCGTTGCCACTGCTCTTCAGCAAATCGTTGAACAAAACGGCTATCGAAAACCATAGCTTCCGCCTAGGGCAGCCAGTCGCTGTGCGCAGGCAGCGTCGACATAGCATTGACTGACGCGGGCAGCACCGCGTCGACGGCGCGTCGATGCTCGCGTCGGTTGACGCGATAACAGGTCGGCGAAAAGTTGTTACCGCTCGTATTCCAGTGATTTACCCCTTCTCACAAAAGATATTGAACCAGAGATAACTGCACAAACTCACAAGTTCCATGGTGCAAGAAATATACGAAAAAGCAAGGCATACGAAAAAATAAAATTTTATTAATTGCTGAAACAAAATACGTAGACAACCGAAAAGAAAATGAAATTGCAATGAACTAAATAGGATAAGGTGGAAAGAAAATTCCACGACTCGATTATGGAAAAACATAAATAGATAACTAATAGCAAGCCCGAAAAATCTAAAGGGGTTTGGGACCCAATCGCTCTAACGCGATGATCTTCTTGCTAGCCTCATCCAAGCACTGCTTCCAAAATCCCAAATTCCCCTCGTTCGCCGCATTTCTCACATTAAAATCCTTGATGTGGCCCTCCAACTCCTCAATATGCCGTAAGAGGGCAAAATTCTCCTCGCGGATTGCATGGTTACTTCGAAAGAAACGTATTCCATCTTGAGTCAAACTCTCTATCTCGGATTCTGCCTCCTTCAAGTGCTCGTCCTTCACATCGATCTCACCTGATAATCGGAACGTCTCCCATATCATCTCATTGTTGTCCTTAGTCAAGGTGGAAATCGTCTCTCGAGCTCGGAGAAGTGCGTCGCGGAGCTCGTTCTTGGTCATGGTACGTTCGTCAAGGTCCTCCCTCTGCTGTCCGAGGTCGTGCTCAATACCCCTTAAGCGTTGAATGGTGGTCCTTAGTTGAAGGTTCATGTCCCTCAGCCCATCGTTGATCTCCTCCGCCCTTCTCAATTCGTTCTTTAGAGCATCGATTTGGAGGGTATAGTTAACCTCATCCAATTGATAATCTCCAACCAAATCGTTCGCCTTCTCGACTTCATCATGCAGCTGGTCCACTTTCTCGTCGTGTTCCTCCCTCAGCATCCACCTTTTCTCGTGATTTTTGGTGGTTCTTGGAATCGGCCTCATGGTAAGGAAAAAGGGTAGGGGGCGAAAATAATTTGGGGAAGAGAGATGTAGAGCTTTGAGAATAATGAAATTAAGAGTGAAAGGGTTGGATTTATAAATGGATCAAAAGACCTTAAAAATAGGAATCCTAAATTCACTCAAATTAAAGATAAGGAAAAAGATATTAAGTTTCCTTATCAAATTAGAACTCCATTAAGACAAAAGATCTTGTCCCCAATATTGGAAAATTTCGTGCAAACAAATCCCTTAAATTCACTCTCCTATTTAGAATAAAACTCCCAAAAATCGCAGCTAAAACTTTCCAAAAATTCCTCACGCGCACAGGTGGCGTCGACGCCATGTCGACGCTGCATCAGTCGACGCGCGCGCCCAGGAAACTTCGTTTCCGCATCGTTGCCACGTCAGTCGACGCGTGCGCCCAGGAAGCGTCATGTCCGCGTCGACGCCGCGTCGGTCGACGCGGCTGTAGGCTGATTTCTTGCGAATCTTGCACTCTTCATAAGTCGAATGATCAATTAACCTTATCCCGGCCTAAAACCTGTTCAAACACTAACAAAAAGTGGAAAAAAAGAAATAACTAAAGTAAAAGAAAGTAAAAAATAAAGAAAATACAGTAGCTTGGGTTGCCTCCCAAGAAGCGCATCTTTTAACGTCGTTTGGTCGACGCAACTGTGCCGTGATTAAATTTCCAGCGGAGGTGGGTCCACCATCGCCCATACTTCACGATCTTGATTTGTTGACTCTCCGTCACGGTACAATTTGACGCGGTGCCCATTAACTTGAAATGTTGAGTCTCGTTTCTCATCGTAAAGGGTAACAGCTCCAAACTCGTTGATCTCTTTTATCACGAACGGTCCACTCCACTTTGATTTTAGTTTCCCTGGAAAAAGTTTAAACCGTGATTTAAAGACTAGAGCTAACTTACCCACCTCCAAATGCTTGTTGACGAGTTTCCGATCATGGTAGACTTTGGTCATCTTCTTTTGCCTCCATGCAGTTTCATAGGACTCATTCCTTATCTCCTCAAGTTCAGTTAGTTCCAACTTCCTATACTCGCCAGCCTCGTCATAATTCATGTTCAGTTTCCGAATTGCCCAACCAGCTCGATGTTCTAGCTCCACGGGCAAATGTCAAGCTTTCCCATAGATTATGCGAAAAGGGCTCATTCCAAGCACTGTCTTGTAGGCTGTTCGATATGCCCACAGTGCGTCGACAAGTTTGACCGCCCAATCCTTTCGACTCGGCCCGACTGTTTTCTCGAGGATGGCCTTAAGTTGACGGTTGCTTGTTTCCACTTGACCAGAGGTTTGAGGGTGGTAAGGCGTAGCTACCTTGTGTCGAACCCCATACTTTTTCATCAACTTTGAAAAAGCCTTGTTACAAAAATGGCTCCCTCCATCACTTATTATTGATTTCGGCACCCCGAATCTACTAAAAATATTTTCTTGGAGGAATTTGAGAACAACTTCTGCATTAGCTCTTCGAGTAGGGATTGCTTCCACCCATTTTGACACGTAGTRGACACCAACAAGGATGTACTCAAAATCTCCACTCTTAGGGAAYGGTCCCATAAAGTCTATCCCCCACACATCGAAAATCTCCACCACTTGGTTGGGTACCTAGGGAATTTCGTCTCGCCTACCTATGTTTCCGGTCCGTTGGCAGTTGTCAAAAGTTTTGCAATATTCAAACGCATCAGCAAATAAACTCGGCCAATAAAATCAGGCTTGTAACACTTTAAACACCGTCTTTTGAGCTCCAAAATGCCCTCCATGGTCATGGAAGAATTGGAGAATGCTCCCCATTTCATCGTTTGGAATGCACCTCCAATTTAGACCATCCTTGCAGCGTTTGAAAACATCGGGGTCATCCCAAAAGTAGTCCCTGCATTTACTCAAAAATCTCTTCCGTTCTTGGTATGATAAATGGTTAGGCACGATTTTGCAAACAAGATAATTCACAATATCAGCGTACCAAGGGGTAATTAATTGCTCAAGATTAAAAATATTTTCATAAGGAAAAAGATCGTTAATCATAAATTTCTCCCCCTCATTCTCCTCAACTACKATTCTAGACAAGTGATCRGCCACAACATTTTCACAACCCCGTCTATCTTTTATTTCCACATCAAATTCTRGTAGCAACAAAATCCACCTAATAAGGRGTGGCTTACTTTGCGGTWTGGAAAACAAATGGCGTAAAGCAGCATGATCAGTATGTACAATTACCTTAGCTCCAACTATATACGGTCTAAATTTGTCAAGCGAAAATACGACCGC
>BMAC01000386.1:133718-173622 GCA_014905375.1 Phtheirospermum japonicum
ATCTCACCCTTTGCATTTTCGGCGATGGTGATACCTCCTTTCTTTGGAACCACATGGATTGGGCTCACCCATTTGCTGTCGGAGATGGCAAAAATGATTCCTTCGTCTTTAAGCTTAAAAATTTCTTTCTTAACCACCTCGTAAAGCGTTGGCGTCAGTCTCCGTTGACTGTCCCTCACAGGCCTGGCATCGGGTTCCATCTCGATTCTATGCATGCAAGTCACGGGGCTTATTCCCTTGATGTCGCTGATGCTCCATCCTATTGCCTCCTTGTGGTTGCTTAACACCGCAAGTAATTCTTTCTCCTCGTGCTCCGACAAGGCTGAGTATATGATGACTGGTTTCGTTTCGTTGGGCTCGAGGAAAACATACTTCAAGTGGCTCGGTAGTGGCTTTAACTCTACCTTTGGACCAAGTTCGGGTGCAGTGGCTATTTCAAACAATTCTTCATTAAAATCATCAATCTCTTCATGGTCTTCGTCGATCTCATTCAAATCTATCTCTAAAATCTCGGCCACCCTATTCAAAAATTCTGTGTCGTCCTCGACGCTTAAATCATCTAGCACGGTGATCCCCTTTAGCTCGTGAATACAAGAGGCAATCGGGTCCACAAACGAGAAATCTTCATTCATGTATGGCGAAGGAGTGTTGTGGATATCTTTCAGCGAAAATGTGATTGTCTCCCCCATCACGGACAAGGTCATCCTCCCTTTGTGTACGTCAATCAGTGTACGATAAGTGGACATAAATGGTCGACTAAGAAAAATAGTATGCTCAGTGCCCTCCTTCGGAACCTCGCCGACATCTAGTATGACGAAATCGACTGGAATCACAAGCTCGCCAACTTGAACTATAACATCCTCGACTATGACAAGTGGTTGTCTAATTGATCGGTCCGCTAATTGTAGCCGTATCGTCGTTGGTCTCATTGTCCCCAAATCGAATTCCTTATAAAGGGAATAAGGAATCAAATTGATTCCTGCTCCAAGGTCAAGCATGCCTCGTGCTGTCTGTCCGTTTCCAAAAGTGATGGTTATGCAGAAACTTCCAGGGTCTCTTTCCTTTTTGGGTAGAGGCCCTTTGCATATGGCGCTCACCTCCTTTGTTAACTTAACTTGCTGAAGTGTCTCGAGACGCCGTTCCCTCGCAACTAATTCCTTGAAAAATTTCACGTACGCGGGCATCGTCTTGATTACGTCTAACAAAGGAAGATTAATGTTGACGTTTTTGAGCAGATTGTAAAGTTCCATGAACTTTTTATTCTCTTTTGCTGGGCGTAGGCGACTTGGGAAAGGAACCTTGTCTCGAATGGTGATTGGCGATGCCTTCGGAGGCTTGGTGTAATTGTCATCTGTTACTGAAGAGGGTACTTGATTCGGGGACTTCCCTTTTAGCGACCCAGGAATGTATGGATTCGGTGACTTATGCATTTGGTCAACCGATTTAGGGTCATTGCTCGTGGGCAGCCCCTCTTTTGCAACATCAATGTCCCCTTCGTTCTGTTCTTCGACCCCATTATTTATCGCCTTCCCGCTTCGTAAAATATGAACCACGGAAGCTTGCTCGGGTTGGCTTGGAAACTTCCCCTTTTCATTGTCGTGTTTGGCCATGAATGTCGCCATTTTCCCCATCATCTTCTCCAAGTTCTTCACGCTCTTAGATAGATCATCCAAGACCTCTCCTTGCTTATTCACTTGCGTGGTTAGACTGGTCAATCCATCCCTGTTTCTCAGTGTCTCGGTGGCTTGGTTCTGTTGCCAAATTAGCAGTTGATCATTTGGCTGTATAGGAGCAGGCGTCGGCCCCGCTGGTAGTGATTTGCTCGGTGGAGGTTGTGTTGATTTATTTTGTGCTGGGGTGTAATGTGGATTCTCAGGGCCCCATTTCAAGTAAGGAGAGTTACGATTTGCATTAAACTTGGGGTTTGGTTGAGGCCTGTGCTCATAAGTTGGAAGATCTATGTTGCGTAATTGGTCTTTGATGGCGTGTGCTTCAGCGTCGGTATCCTCGTGATACCCCATTGTACATGAATCCCCTGAATGCCCTTGCTCCCCACAACGGTTACATGCCTCGAAGGTCTCGTTACTTGGCACCTCAGTTGCCTCGTTAACCCTTATCTTCCGTGTTCGAGAGCTATTTTGCCTCGACTTTTTGCTCATTCTTTCAAATAGTTGCTTGGCAGCCGTCGCTGTCAAATCCCCAAAATCTCCTCCAGCAGCCACCTCTACGTTATTTTTATAAGAATCTAGAAGTCCCTCGTAGAAGAGTTGATTCACCATTCCCGGAGAGTTGTGATGATGGGGGCAAGCTTGCAATAAAGATTTGAAACGTTCCCACGCCTCGTGAAATAACTCCCCGTCTTGCTGGACAAAGTTGGCTATTTGTCTCCTTATGTGGCCCGTCGTTTGAGCTGAGTAGTACTGATTAATAAATTTGTCCCTCACCATGGGCCAGCCGACCAGAGATCTCGGTTCCAGTGATAGTAGCCAAGACTTGGCTTTATCCTTCATGCAACTCGGAAAACACACCATTTGAAGGTCTTCGTGATGAAGTCCTGGAGACGGAATCCTACTTACTTCAGCATAGAACTCCTTTAGGAATGTCAGTGGGTAATCGTTGGCGAGACCGTGAAATGTTGGGAGGTTGTTGATGTTATGAGGTTTCAACTCGAAGTCTCTCGCAGTCAGGGCCGGCCCTGACTTCCCGGGGGCTCTAGGCGAAATTATTATCGGGGCTCAATTTGAATTCCATTTTAAAAAAGAAAGAAAGAAAATTTGGCACTTCTGTAAATAATACCGAAATCATCTTTAACTCAAACATCAATTTTCTCGTATTTTTTGAAGCAAAATGTGACTCATCACATCACATGTCTTTAGAAAGAATGATTGGAGCTTATAACAAATGACAAGATTATTTAACTATTTATACATCTTAATAAAAAAAATCACATAATATAATCTTTTTAGTGTTAATTACTTATTTCCATATTTATGACAATCAAAAGTTGATTAAAATGATTTAAAAGTATAATTTACAAAAAAAAATGAAAAAACTAAGATGAAAATGATCTGAAATTGAAAAAAAAAACACGAAGAATCAAACTTCAAAAGATGAAAGTACAATATAAATAATCGGGATTTCAACTTTCACGAAAAAATGAATTTTTTTTTTCACATTTTAATATTTGAATCATCATTTTTTGTTCTTATATATGAATTTTGGCAACCTCAAATTTGGGGGCTCTAGGCCCAAGCCCTCTAGGCCTATACTCAGGGCCGGCCCTGCTCGCAGTTCTACCTAACACAATTGCCGAACTATAGGGACCCACTTGAGGGGTCGTGAACTCTCTTTGTCTCGGTTCGCGCGCCTCCCGTTGGTATCTTTCTTGGTTATTACGCCTCGCGTATTCGTCTCTCCCATGGTACCCGTCATATGCCAGCCACTCATTGACCCGCTCGTCGCCATGATATGATCTCTCAGAATAGTCGTCCGGAACGTGGCGGTAGCGATTATCTCCTCTTCTTTGGCCTTTATTCTGGTCTATTACGTTTCGTCGAATATTCTCCTCGTATGCTTGAGGCTATACTGGTCCGTCGGGACGATTTGGCTCACTCCCGTACCCATTTCTTTGTTGCATGGGTGGATGCCTTGGTGACTGGTCATCCTCGTTGTTGTGAGCTTGGTTGTCTAGTCGCAACATCGTTTTCGGAACAGGATCACAAATAAAATCAGCCGTGGCAGACGATTCACTTGTGGGTGAGTGAGGTGGTCTCACTTTATTCGGACGATGAACGTTGTCGATGAATGGTGCAAGTTCGAGCCTAAGCGACCTACGATCTTGCATGAACTCAACAACAAATCAATCGTATCGACTAGAGAAAATAATTATACAAATAACGACTGAAATAAAAATAAAAAAGAACAGACATATTTTTGAAAACCTTTGTATATTCCCCGGCAACGGTGCCAAAATTTTGATTCAAGCTTTTATGTTGCCTACTTATGAAAATTTGTCAAAAGATCAATAGCTTGCCCGCAAGAGAACGGGGTCGCGTGTAGTTTGGCAACGTGACTCGAGTCGTCTCTCGAGGAACATACAATCGGAGTTCTCAAATAGTTTGTTCAATACAAAACGCATACAAATTGGGGGTTTTTTTTTTTGATTTTTTGATTATCTAGGAATTTAAAACGCATGAACTCTAATTAAAACTAGGTATTTTAATTCAGCAATTTGAACTTATAAACTAGAGAAATTATTCTAAGAACTTAAAACAAGATTAACTAGCATAAGATCAAGCGATTATCAAGAACGAAATGCAAACGAAATGAATTAACTAACAAGAATAATAACCAAGCATTAATTAAGCTAAAGATTACGTATTCAATACCAAAAGTATCTAGGGTTCTAAGCATAAACAAACTCAAAAGCAATTAATGAAAAACAACTACTTAATTGCATAAAATAAACTACGAAAGCGAATAAAGGGTTTAGAGTACTTATTAAACTAGAAAGCGTAGTAAACTCTCCAGCTACTCCGGAGAGGTGATTGATCTCGGTCGAAGAACGGATCACGAGCAGACGGTTGGAGCTTGGCGATCCTCGAATCTTCAATCTTGATTAATTGTTGTTACCGGAATGTGGAAGGTGTTGTTCTCGAGCCAAGAGATCAAGTATTCAGTGTGTATGGGTCAGAGGTGTGTGTTTGGGACGGACTTAGAAGGGTTTTTATAGATTTCCCTTGACTTGAAGCATAAGAAACCCTAAAATTCCCGATTTTGGGCCGTCGCGTCGATGGTGCGTCGACTGACGTGTGCTGGTGCTCGGCGTCGGTGCTGCCTGGTGCACGCGTCAGCTGGGCTGGTGCGTCGACGGTGTGCATCGACATCGACGCTTCAGCAAGTAGCGTCGACGTTGCGTCGACATAGGTGTGTCGACATCGACGCTTCAGCAAGTAGCATCGATGCTGCGTCGACTGACGCAGATCATGGCTCACGTCGATGGAGCGTCGACGGTCGTGTCAGTCGACGCGGCTGCGCGTCTGCCTCCGTCTCTTTCTATCTTTTTGCTACTCGTTCACCGGAAAGCCCGTTCTCCATTTATCGAACATCAACTTCATCTAATTAGGCGCTGAACTCGTCCGGTTACTTAGCTGTAAAGTGAAAAACCATAAATAATCACTTATTTGCATCAATGTAGGTCAAAACGCGGTAAAATAAGTTGAGAGTACAAATATACGAAATAGAGCTCAAACTACCCAACTTCTACCAAAAACAAAAAGAAAAACAAGCTATAAACCTACTAAGAATAAGGACAAATATGTGCTAATCAGCTACTAGTCTCCAAGACGAACCAAAAGGTAATATCTCATGGAACGAGTTATCCAGTGTTTTAACTGACCCTATCATCTTTCCAAACTAAGATTCCAATGGCTATTCCCAGACCCTTCTAATTCCTCTATCAGTGCAATCAACTCGATTTGTCAGAACTTATTAGCACCTCATTTCTAATCAGAATCCCATTTCCATAGTACCTTCATCCACACATGTCGACCTACCCCCTTGTTTAGGAGGTACTACTAAGATATTATAAACGAACCCTTATATACTAGGAGTGATATGGACCAAAATGTCCACACGTGATATTACTTGATATGTGTGAGTATTTGTGAAAGGCGACCAATTTTCTGGAGAGGGTGTTCCTCTAGGGAGGTGAGCGAGCTGGATGGTTTCTTTAAAAAAGTGGGCGAGCTGGTTTTGTAGAGTAGCGACCTGTAGTATGAGGATGAGTTCTCATATAGGGTCGTGACCTCTTATGTTTTATGTTGGGAGATGGAACTTATTTATGGGCTTAATGTAGATGGGTTTTTATGGTCCTGGTGGGCTATATGGAAAGAGTAATGGGCCCAGGCCTATTCTGATGATTTAATTAAGAGATTTATTGTTTATGAGAACTTAGCATATAAGAGGAATCCTAATTCTAAGACAGTTTTGGTATTTATGGAATTATGGTAGGAGAAGGTAACCCTGGCTTGGGGAGGACTTCTCTTGTCTTTATAAAAGGAGGTGTATATCTCTCATTATTAATTATCGTATCATAATCGCATCTTGTCTGATTCCAGTAGAAGTATTGGGTGTTTTTAACTTGCTTTTGACCTAAGCATCGGAGGGCCTTAACGGGCTCGAAGTCCGACCCATTTGAGGTGCTGTTTTGCAGGACCAGCAAGGTCGCCAGAAGGATATTCGGAAGCTTGGCAGGTCGCTATGACGAATTTGGGATCTACTCCAGGTCGCTAATCTTTATTTTGAGGTTAGCTCCCCATATATTTGGTAACCCAACTTTCTAAACTTATCAAATTAGCGCCGTCTGTGGGAAAGGGGGACATCGAGTCCTTGAGCGAAAGACGTGAGATACACAATTTTTGTAAGTATAAAATCTGACTGCGCTATAAATTTGAAAAATTGTTTTCTAGCTTTTCAACTGTTGGATCGTGTTAAAATATTTAAAAAACCTCAAGAACCTTTTGAATTTTGTTTTGAACGGTGGAGATCGTATTTTGAGGTTCGAGGAAATAAATATAAATTTTCGAGTGAAGCAGGTTTTATTTTCGGAAAATTCTGCGCAGCGTTTTTCTAAATACGATTGTGCATAATAAAACCTTTGGATCGAGCCAAAATCTTGATATATTATTCTAAACATATTGGAGTTCAATTTGAACTGTGAAGATCTGAATTTGAGTTCGGAAAAAGTTTATAATAAATTTTGAACAGAGCTGATCCTGTTTCCCGAAAACTATTTGTCTAGTTTCTCTTAAAAATTAAATTATGCGCAATCCAACCTATTGGATGAAGTTGAATTTTGGATATAATATGTACGATATATAGTGGTTAAATATGAATAGTGGTGGAGATCAGGTTTTGAAGATTTGTGAGCACGAGTAAGGGTTGTGATGCTTGCGTTTATTTATTGATTATTTTTATGATCATATACTAACGGACTGAGTAAGGTCTATTTGTTGAGTTTGTATTAATATTGGTTTTTGAGGGTTACTCTATGTGTTGCCTGGACCTTATCCTGGGAATGGTCAATGCAAACAAAAGCGATGAGGTCGCGTGTCCAAATATTCAAGGTCGATTCATTTTGTTCCTCGAAATCTGAGGCGAGGAGGTAGCGTGTGAATCAAAAGCAACAAAATCACCAAAAAGCAAGATAAGTATTTATTTTCTTTTGTAAAATCGAGGATATACAAGTTGGGGTCATATACGTTGGTAATAGGAGACAATTGTGATGTGTTTAATGGATGATGGTATGATTTGGTTGTCATATGGAATACTTGCTTATTGACTTGATTTACATGGGGGTAGACTTATGGTTTAATTATCGAGTATGGTGTGATGATTGGTAATCAATATGCATAAAAATATCAAGTATATTATTTATGTGAATTTTTTTTGTTTTAGTAGTGGTTAATGTGATCGAGTATTATGGAATCGGGGAATTATTAGATTGAGGTTTTTGATTTTGTACTCTTCGGATTTTGAAGAAGATGCTGAGGTTTGATGTATAAATTTGAGGCAAATTTCATTGTCGACCCATGGATTTTGTATCATGATAATTATTTCGTACATACCTGGTTACATGAATATAAGTGTGAGAATATTGTAGCAATTGTCGCCTGAATGTATATACTTGTTGTGGGAATTTTGTTTGATTTACTATAAGTATTTGAAATGGTTGGAACTTGTTTACTAGTCAGGTTTTTAATTTAAATTTCTATTCAGGATTGTTGAAGCTCTGATATAGTTATGTGATTGACAACAATTAATTATGTGGATGGTCTACATAAGAATTGTGTGTTTACATGCTACGGTCATTATTATCATGTTTATTTGAAATCCACTAATTATTTGACAAATTGATTCTAGTATTTGGCAATGAACTCTTCTATTACTTAGTTGATTTTGCATGAGGATGTAAGTATGCGAATTCTAACGAATTGATGTGTGGTACTCATTGGTTTTATAAGATCGGAGAAGGCTTGATGAGTTTGATTTCTTTGGTGAGTTCTTTTGTAACAGGTTAATTTCATAATTGTGGATGCGAAAAAAGATTGCGATGCTTAAATGATAACTATCGATGAGGTTGCAGGTCAAAGGTTGATTTATTTTGTTGCTCAAAATCCAAGGCGATAAGAGAACCAGACCGTTGTCCAGTTTGCCCCCTGAACAGGGAGGTACAAAGTTTATAGCTGTGGAATATAATTGGGAAACCTCTATGTTGATTTAATGAGGTGAATGGGCCTGGAGGCATTCAAAGGAAAAGATAAGTTTTCTATTATTTAGTTTGGTGGATGTATCTTTTATATATGTTAGCCTATTTGCTCGATTTTATGGGTCAGATCGTATGCGTGTGACATTCAGGATCTTTTGGTGTCACACAATTAACTATGAGTTTGGATGAGGCTTAAAATTTGTAATTAGTAGGATAATTATGCTTGGGACTTTTAATGGGATTTAGGTGCTTGGATATATTTGGGTTAATGTGCTACTAATGTTTTTGTTGAAAGTGGATGATGAATTCATGTGGTTCAACACTTGGTTGGGGAGTACTTATTTGTGTTTATATGGTTATGAGGATATGATTATGTTTTTAGAGATACGAAAGATAATTTTTGACAAGAGATTAAGTGTTTATCAACTCCTAATGTACTTGAATGAGTAGGATCATGAAAACACACTAAGAATTGCTTATTCTTTCACATTCCCGTATGAAAATACTGCACTGCCACACTCCAGTAAAATGGTCATAACTCATTGTTGGATGATACTTTTTGAGATCCGATTTTTGTGTTGGAAACTAGACTTGCAGGTATTTCCATTCATATATAGTTTGTTCTCTAATTCATTACCGATTAAAGCAGTTTAATCTTCAAAGTTGGTATATGTGTGATGAAAATCTTTGTGTCAGTTTTGTTTGATCCTATATGGCTCGATGGTGATATGATATTTCTGGTTGTGGTAAAGGGAAATATTTGATTTGCAAAATGTTTGACTAACATGTTATGGGCGCAAGTAAGGTTGCGATATTCGAATGATATTTTCTATGATTATGCTAACGGATTTGAGTGCAGGGCTGTTTAGTTTGTATTAACTTGGGTTTATAGGGTTAATTTGTGGGTTGCTGGACATCTAACTTGGAGATGGTCAATTTAGCGTGAAGAGATCGCATAATTGAGGAGAGGTTTTATGTTAAGGTCTCCGCGACCTGGTTCAGGTCGCTGCGACCCTGTACAGGTCTTCGCGATCTCGGTTCGTATATGGTTGGAGTTGATGAGCTATGTGTATAGGAAATGATAATGGAAGTGTTCATAAATCATAAATATTGTTTTTGAGCCACAGGGTGAAGGGAATCAAAATGGCGATCTCGGATAAAGGAGGTTTTACGTGGATTTGTACTGCAAGGAAGTTGAGGCCGTACTTTTTGAGCCACAGGGTGAAGGGAATCAAAATGGCGGATGAGTTGGGAGCAAGAAAGTTATGGGCATATATGGATTCTCAGCTGATAGCTCGTCAGTTCGCCGAATCTTTTGAGGCTAAGGAAGAACGGATGGCGGTATATTTGAGTAAAATTGCGCAAAGAGGCAACACACTTTGAAGAATTTAAACTGGAGCATTTACCGCGAGCTGAAAACACTCGTGTTGATCAGCTCGCTCGAATAGCAGGAGCACTGGGGACTTGTGATACTCGGAAAGTCACATTGATGGAATTGGGCCATAGTAGTGTGGAAAAAGGGAGAGAGATTATGGAGCTCGAGTTGAAAGATGATTGGCGTACACCTATATGGGATGTCTTCTTCAAAGTAAAGGAAGGTGCAGAGAGATTGACAACGAAGGAGGCTAGGATAGCAGCTCGTTTTTGTATGATACATGAGGGATTGTACAAAAGGTCGCGCTTTGGACCTTTTCTGGAAAGTTTGGCTAAGGAGCGAGGATTGGAAGTGTTGCGGCGATCATGCGAAGGGGAAAATGTTAGTTGGTATAACGTTGCGAGCTGGCTTTTTTTGGCCAGGGATGAAGGTATGGCTAGCGATCTGGTGCGAACGTGTAAGAAGTGCCAAATGCATGTGCCGGTTATCCATATACCAGCAGAAGAAATGATGATTATGAGCTCGCCATGCCCGTTTGAGCAGTGGGGAATTGATATTGTGGGTCCTTTTCCAAAGACCCCGGGCAACAAGGAGTATATGGTGGTGGCGATTGACTATTTCACGAAGTGGGCGGAGGCCGAAGCTATTACTGGAATAAGTGAGCAACACATGATGGATTTTATTTTTAATAATATATTTTGCAGGTTTGGTGTGCCTCGAGTGTTAGTGTCTGACAATGGAACCCAGTTTAATGGGAGAAAGATTCGAAGCTGGTGCAAGGAGATGGGGATGAAGCAGCGATTTGCTTCTGTGGCACATCCCCAAAATAATGAGCAAGTCGAAGTTAATAATCGTATAATGTGCAAGGACTTAAGTTGCGACTGGAAAAGGCAGGGGGACTCTGGGAGGAAAAGCTCGCTTCAGTCCTATGGGCTTATCGAACAACTCCCCGGATCTCTACGGGCGAGTCACCGTTTAGTTTGGTTTATGGTATGGATGTGGTTATTCTAGCAGAAATAATGGGGGGCTTGGAGCGTTTAGCAACAATCAATGTGGAGGAAAATGAGAGATTAGCTTGGGGAGCGATCGAAACAATCGATGAAATACGAGAAAAGGCTGCAGCTCGTGTTGAACATTATAAACAAAGATTACAAGCTCCTTTTAACAAACGGGTCAAGCATCGTTGTTTTCAGGTTGGCGATCTGGTATGGAGGCGAGTTGACGCGCTACGCATGACTAAGAGGTTGGAACCAAATTGGGTTGGACCGTTTAAGGTGGTGAAAGTGTTGCAAGGAGGAGCCTATATACTTGAGGATGCGAGTGGAAAAGTTTTACCTAGAAGCTGGAATGTGTGTCATTTGAAGAGGTATTATGCCTAGAGGGCGGATGGGGTGTGTTTGAGGTGGGAGAGGGTAACTCTTGTTTGGAGGGCACCTCTCCCTTAGTGAATGTTTTTATGGATTGTGGGCTGACGCTTTTATGAGGTCGGCGATGGGGGGAGAGGGTAACTCTTGTTCGGAGGGCACCTCTCCCTTAGTGAATGTTTTTATGGATTGTGGGCTGACGCTTTTATGAGGTCGGCGATGGGGGGGAGGGGAGAGGTAACTCTTGTTCGGAGGGCACCTCTCCCTTAGTGAATGTTTTTATGGATTGTGGGCTGACGCTTTTATGAGGTCGGCGATGGGGGGGAGAGGGTAACTCTTGTTCGGAGGGCACCTCTCCCTTAGTGAATGTTTTTATGGATTGTGGGCTGACGCTTTTATGAGTTCGGCGATGCGGGGAATGGGTAACTCTTGTTCGGAGGGCACCTCTCCCATAGTGAATGTTTTGTGGATTGTGGGCTGACGCTTTTATGAGGTCGGCGATGGGGGGAGAGGGTAACTCTTGTTTGGAGGGCACCTCTCCCTTAGTGAATGTTTTTATGGATTGTGGGCTGATGCTTTTATGAGGTCGGTGATGGGGGGAGAGGGTAACTCTTGTGTGGAGGGCACCTCTCCCATAGTGAAAGTTGTTGTTTCAGTGGGCTGACGCTTCTATTAGGTCGGCAATGGTGGAAGTTTGAGTTATGGAGGTTGTGTTTGTGTGGCGGGAGAAGGTACCTCCGGATCGGAGGGCGCTTCTTCCATATGGAATTTGTGTTGTGGAAAGTTATTTTTATGGCGGGAGAAGGTAACTCTGGACCGGAGGGCACTTCTCCCGTATGAGATTGTGTTGAGAAGTTGTGTTTTAGTGGTGAGAATTTGTGTTTTTGTTTTTTGAGAGTTGTGTTTGGCAAGCTATATTGATGATTTATCGTTAAGTGGTTATGATGTTTTACTTATGATTTGGGAAGAGTATGTCTGATTTGCATATCTTTTTCAGGCTGTTGTGTTGTGTTATGGATGGTTGTTTTTATTCGAGCTAATATATTTTATATGCGAGCTGAACTTCGCTCTATTGGATTGTGTATAAGTCATGGTTTTGACTATTCTTTCGAATCTCATGGTCTTATGAGGGTATGAAGTATGAGTGTGATTGATTATGAATTCGTGCGACCTATGTGCGAGTCAGGTTTATTTGGCTAATATGGGTTAGCGAGTTTCTTTGGTTGGTTCCAGTTTATTTGGTTTAGTTGATATAGTTTACTTGATTAATTTGATTTGGTTTGTTTATTTGGTTAGCATATGGGGGACTTGCTTGTTTATTGGGGAACTTAAAACTGTTGTAAGATTTGGTATTGGTTTATTTTGGGTTTGGAGTGGTTTATTTGATATATTTTTGACTTAATATGGTCTATTCCGTTTACACATGGGAGACTGAGTGATTTTCTTGGTCATATGTGGTTTAATATGGATTTTGCTTGATTTGATATACCAACTTGTATCAGTTTGGCAATTGTTTTTGTGGAATGGGCTGACGCTTTTAGGTCAGCGATGATTTTTGGGTGCAATGGTTTTCTGACTGACCTATTTTAGGTCGATGATATCTTTATGATTTATGGTTTTATGGGTTTATGTGCCTTTATGGTTAACGCAATCTTGGGCCTTGATGGGCTATTATGGACTATGATGTGGTGTCTTGGCGAGCTAATGAAATGGTTATTGTTATAAGGCGATGCTTAAGTAATGATTATGGTTTGTGGGATGGAATGAATTTTTGATCGACCTGTTTTAGGTCGAGTAAATGGCTTATGGTGTTTTGAATTTTCAAAAACATATGATTGTATTTTCTTGTATTATTGTGCTCAGTTATAACTTCAGGCTGCGGAGGGAAGATTTTATGGTCTCATGTCGTCAGGAATGGAGTCTGGGGACTCGACTTGGGGACTCGCAGGTATGTCTTCTTAGATGATGAGCGAGCTCAGCGAGCTGATCTTTTGGTGGTCGCAGTTTTATGTGGTAAATTCTTATGCGATGATTGATGTTATAGCTCGGTATGTTGATCTGGGTTATTCTAGAATTGTGGTTTGATGGTGAGGTGACTTGTGCGTGCTGTGTGTTTTATTTGTTAATGATTGCTCTTTTAACGTTCTATTTTCCATGCCCTACCTGATTTCGTGGCTCAATCAGCTAGAACATGGGGGACTAGTTGATACGGACCAAAATTTCCACACGTGATATTACTTGATATGTGTGAGTATTTGTGAAAGGCGACCTCATTTTCTGGAGATGGTGTTTCTCTAGGAGGTGAGTGAGCTGGATGGTTTCTTTAAAGATTGGGCGAGCTGGTTTTGTAGAGTAGCGACATGTAGTATGAGGATGAGTTCTCATATTGGGTCGTGACCTCTTATGTTTTATGTTGGGAGATGGAGCTCGTTTATGGGTCTAATGTGGATGGGTCTTTATGGTCCTGGTGGGCTATATTGAAAGAGTAATGGGCCCAAGCCTATTCTGATGATTTAATTAAGAGGTTTATTGTTTATGGGAACTTAGCATATAGGAGGAATCCTAATTCTAAGACAGTTGTGGTATTTATGGAATTATGGTAGGAGAAGGTAACCCTGGTTTGGGGAGGACTTCTCTTATCTCTATAAATGGAGGTGTATATCTCTCATTATTAATTATCGTATCGTAATCGCATCTTGGTAATACTTTCTAGAACGGTTTTAGGTCTGTCCCCGTTCTTGGTAATATTTTCTAGAACGGTTTTTTGTTTAACCGTTCTAGTATGTCTAATATTTTAGATAGAATCTAGAACGGGTAATTTATACCTACGTTCTAGAAATTCATTATTTTAGAACGGATATTAGAATATACGTTCTAGAATATCAATATTTTAGGACAAATAATAGAATATACGTTCTAGAAGGTCATATTTAGAACGAATATTAGAATTATACGTTCTAGAAGAACAGATATTAAACATACGTTCTAGAAGGTCATTATTTTAAAACGGATATTAGAATATACATTCTAGAATATCATATTTTAGAACAGATATTAGAATTATACGTTCTAGAAAGTCATTATTTTAGTATTTTTAGAACGGATATTAGAATATACGTTCTAGAATGTCATATTTTATAACGGATATTAGTATTGTAAGTTCTAGAAAGTCCTTATTTCAGAACAAACATTAGAAATACTTTCTAGAAAGTAAAAAAAAAAAAAGGAAAGTAGGGCCAAATACTGGATATTTGAATATATTAATTATTTCAACAAAAAACACACCAAAATTAAATAAAAGTAGGAAATTTATCACTAATAGACAATAATAAAAATAAAATATGTAAGTTTTTTTAGATAAAATAAACTCAAAATAAAAGCACAAATACCAAATATTCATGACCAACAGATAAAATAAACTCAAAATAAAAGCACAAATACCAAATATTCATGACCAACATAAAACTTATTCCAAAAGCAGAGAAAGTAAAACAAGATAATAATAATGCTACAAATTTTCTTCTTCTTCAGCAGCCCTCACAAACTTACGGTAGACAATCGATCCACCCAATCCCATCTCCTTGAGGCTCTTGTCATTAAAAACATAACCTTCAACTTCCAGCGAACGCGAACAAATATCATCACTCAACTTGGCACCATATTCAGCATGCACAGACACAGAAAACTCACTTGGCTCAAAACAATCCAAAACCCTCCCGATAAACGTCCCAAGATATGCACGTTTCAAATTATACCCGGCCGCCTCAAAGCTTGCATAGCTAAAACCATCTTTCGGGGTCACGTGGATGGTCGATATTGCCCCTCCTTCAACAAAGTTCAACAAATCATGTAAGTTAATAAATATAATCTTTTAAAATCCTTAAAAACATTCTATACAATAAATTGATAAGTCGAATAATAGTAATTACAATAACTACCCCTAAGGTTTATCCAAATTACAAGAAACCCCAGTTATCTTTCAAAATTCTAAATAACCCCATGACAGTTAATTCGCCGTAACATTCTGCATTCAGCCCTCTTCAGATCTCATTTATTGCCTCCCATTTCCCTTTGCAGCAGAGCAGTTATTGTTCTCTCTCTAATTACAATGCTAAAAATTTAATTATATAACTACACGAGCATGAAAACCGCTTTAATTAACTTAAAAAAGGTTGAATTAATCACTTGGGGAACACTTACAAAACATGGTTTATTTTTTTTAATCATAATTTCATCTTGCTCAGAGTAGACACTAGCTCCGCCGCCGATGATGATGAAGTCGAACCGGTTTCTTTAACCACCGTTGGATTTGATGATGGGGAGGGCCTTTGCAATTTTGCTCTATTTCTTTACTTGTTTGAGACAATGGACCATAATTTGGCACTGCATCAAAAATAAAATAAATAAATAAATTGAAATGAGAAAAAAATAAAATATAAAATATAGTGACTTACTTTTTTTCAATGCAGACCAAGCAGTAATTGCAGCGTTCTTCTCAGCTTGTTTTTTAGTCTTAGCAGGTTCGCCGGTGAAACTCAAGCCGGCTAGCTCAACTGTGCTAGTGAAAACCGGCACATGACCCGGACCGGATCTAACCGTAGTGTACAGAGGGAGTTTTAAGCCGGCTCTGTGAGCCGTCTCTTGAAGGAGATTCTTATACACCCCGGTCTCGTCCTATATATGTTAATCACATTAAAAAGAAACGTGACTTATTCTTTGTTCTTAATCATAAGCTGGGAATCACTTTTCATTAAACTCATATGACACAAGAACTTACAAGGACTCTAGAGGTTGGGGACTTGTAGAGCGCCACCTCCACCGCCGCGTGCTCCGCCTGCCTCAGGGTGGTGGAATAAGTGGGGCCCTCGAAGATCTCGCCGTTGAAATTAACGGGGTCTTTGAAACGTGGGGCGTAATCGGGACCTTCGCGTATGCAGACATATGAAGGGAGATTGAAACAGCTCCTCTGAGCAAGCTCCTGCAGCTGATTCTTGTGCATTGCGTTTGGGTTTGTTGTACTCTGTCTGTCTGCTTAATTACGAAAGTAGATAAACCAACATTGTTGTCAAATAGAGTAAAAGTTTTCAAGTGTAACTATCAGTTATCAAACAATAAAGAATAAAAAGCATCAAAATTGATCTCCACTTACATTTCCAATGACATAAAGCATACAAAACTAAGAAATGTTAATCTGGTGTCAAATCCTAAGCATTATTAAGCTCATCAGTTTCAGGTGCATTCTCCAAACAAGAGAAATCCAGACAGAAACACTAACTTCTCAAGCGAATTCTGTTAACCTCAATCACGTAAGATCCCTTAAGTAACCTATACCACACTGGTAACCATCCTTTTCAAGACTAGATTTAACTATTAACTCAAGATTTTACTCACAGCCACTTTTATCAGAAAGAAGTATTGAATCTGAGTTCAAGTATCAAAGCAGGGAGAAACTTGGGAATTTAAGACAACATAAGGTGCTACCATGAAAACCCATATTTCAAATAGATTAAACAATACCCTACCAGCACATCCAATCAACTTAAATGATACTCACCGTCTCAAGCCCTCATGTAGCCAACTGCAATGTGTTTTCAAGTCTGCACGATGGCACAAATTGTGAGGGATCTTATGTGCAGTGACTGCGGGAAAGATAAAAGGACAAATAATAAAGAAAGAAAGAAAGAACACCCGTTTTAAGTTTCAGTGCAAAGGATTTATAAATTTTTTATAATTAATATGAATTTATACTTTCATATTTATTATTTGTTTTTATATGTTCATCTCAAATTTTTTTAAAATATTTATTTAAGTGCATTATATTTAAAAATTTTGTTCAACCCAAGAGGTACTATCAATGGATAACCTTGCACATTAATGCATATACATACAGATATATATATTATATTCCTCAAGGAAATATTAATGCAATGTATCCCCGTAATTTAAAGTGTAAGATTCAATTTTATTTGTAAATTCAGTTCATAAGTTGACAAAAAGATTTCAAGGACCCAGAAAAGACCTTTCTATATAACCAATTTAAGTAAGAAAAATTTGAATTCTTATTGTCCAGACACATCAATCAAATGAGAAATGGATATTTCACTTGCTTTCGGCCATACACACAAATCCCGTTTAGACATAGAGACCCCAGCCAACAGAAAGAAACTCCACAGGAGTTGTTTAACTACTGAAGATATAAAAACAAAAATCGCCCTTTGAAAACAAGGACAGTGAGGTGTAGATCGAAAAAAAATGAAAAAGAAAGAAAGAAGGAAACATGAGAGACGAGTGGTTTCACTGAAAGGATATGCATCGTCAATTAAAAAAGTGCAGTCATATGTAGTAGATGATTAAAATAATTCAAACAATTCTTAAACTAGGCAATAAATACAGAAGAAAAAAGAATACAAATTCATGAAACTATTAAATCAAATATCCTGCATCAACCAGGGATGGAAAATAAAATAAAATAAATATAAACCTTAAAACTATCAAAACCGGAATGTATTTCACCTTCCAAGTTGTTTGATGAAATATTAAAAAGAACCAAGTTTTCTAAACCGGTCAGCCCAGAAGGAATCGAACCAGTGAACAAATTGCGTCCAAACTTTGTAGTGATCCGATCGAGCCGACGTCTTTTGTGATGGTGCCAGTGAAATGATTATTGGAAACGGATAAGTTTCGAAGCATTTGGAGTTTTGAGATGGCTCGAAAATTCAATTCGCCGGATAGGCCTAAATCGATCAGTGTAATTGAAGTTATGCGGCCGTTACTGCAGGTGATACCGTACCAATCCTTTGGACAACCATTGGATGCTAATGACTTAGAATCCCATGACACGAGGATTTTTCCAGAATTATCCGTCTGAATCACATTTTTCAGTTCTAGGAGAGCATCGATATCCGATTGGCCTACCGCTAAGGCGACTAATATCAGTAACATAAAACAAATAATGGGCTGCATTGTAGGTATAACACCTATGGGAGGTTTTATTAATGGAAGGAACTAAGTACAGATGTAGAATACTGAAAAAAGCTGGAATGCAACAAGAACAAAATTTAATTACAAAGAAAAGCAAATCTTGAAGAAGAGTTTAAGTTGATAAATGAAAAATATTTCCATACTGAGAAGAAAAAGAATCATGAGCAATAAATAAACAAATGGGTAAGAAGTATTGCAATTAAAAGCAAATTGTAGCTGAAATTAAAGTTGAACCCTATACAAGTTGAACCATCACCAATTGTTTTGTCACCACCTTACCGCGGAACCGGGCCACTGCTCGTTGTAGCTGAAAGTCTGCCGCGAGTCGCCACCTTCAGACAACCCCAACGCCGATGCTCCTACACACACACCATTGAATCGAGCCGCCATGTCGACGCCGGAGATGGCGGAGAGCCGCTGCTCGTCGACGAGTAGAAGGAGAGGAGATTTGCATCGCCTGCACCCCTGCCGTCGCCGTCGATTGCCGAAGCCGATGATGTGGAGAATCGCCCAACCGCCAAGCACCGGAGTCGCCGTCATCGGGAAGGAGGAGAGGAATTTGCGGCCGATTCTTTTTGGGATTTTGATTTTGGGGATGAAACCGTCATTGGGAAGGAGGGGATGAATTTGCGGAGATTGGTATTTTGATTTTGGGGGAAGAAATGAAAACCGAGGAGATAAGGGGTTTGTGATCCAAAATTATTCAGAAATTTAATTAATTAAATTTATAAATATCTAAGAACGTATACGGAAAGTTTATTTCAATAGGAAGTATTTTACAATATACGTTCTTAATAATTGAATATATCAGAAGCTATTTAAAATATACGTTCTGAAAAGTAATTATTATAGAACGGGTGTAACATACCTTCTAGATACAAAACATATTAGAACGGGTATAAAATATACCTTCTAAATGTGGTCAGTCTCTAGAACGTACATTTTAAAATCCGTTTTAGGATTACGACTTTAATTACGAAGATGCCATCGGACATACATTCTAGATGGTAGCCAAAACAACCGTTCTAGAATTTGTTTTTTTAGGAATGGTCGGATGAAAAAGAACTTCAATTTGGTGAAGTTGACCACTTAAACTATCTCAAATTGGAGCCTCTCATGATGTTCCAAGAGATCGACACGAAAATTATTCAACCTAGAATGCACACTCATAAGAAATCTCGAGAAAAGAGCGTCCAAATTTGAAGTAAGCGCAAGAGGAGGAATGGGAGAGGCACCATGCATAGTCTTATCAATAGGCTCATTAGTCGGTAAATTAAGCGGATCATTACTCGGCTCATCAATTGGGTCGGAAGAAGAAGACTCCCCCTATTTCTTCTTAGGAACATGTCGGGTTGAGGGATTGATACAAATGTAATGATTCGAAGTGACATTAGAATAAGAGAAAAAAGATTTTTTGCCACATGTACTTGTAGCGTTTTTATGGTTTACAACCTAATATTTTTTTTGTTGTTATTAACAACCCAAAGTATGCGGGTTTTTCTCTTTGCAACCTTCAGGCTATTTTTCATTCAAAAAATGGTTGAATCGAAGTATGTAAACCTCATGCCTCATCACCAAATATTATGTTGGGCAATATTTTCATGTTTTTAGAATGAGACACAAGGTTTACGTGCTTCGATTCAACCATTTTTTGAATGAAAAATAGCTTGAAGGTTGCAAAGAGCAAAACCCGCATACTTTGGGTTGTTAATAACAACAAAAAAACATTAGGTTGCAAATCATAAAAATGCTACAATTAAAGGTGGCAAAAAAAATTTTTCCCTTGGAATAAAGAAGCTAGGTAAGGCCCAACTTGCTACATTCAACCCTCTTCAAGTTTGTAAATTCAAGGACTCCAAAATGTCAGGCATTAGCCATAATAATTCAAACAAAACAACAATGTGCGACTTTTGTAATGGCCACATCGTGCATCATATGGAAGAGAGTAAAGGTGCTTGATAACTTTTGCTTTTTACGGGTACACCATGTATTTGTAGGTCTATGGTTATTGGATAAGTATCAGTAAATCGATGTTAAGTCTGTTGTTAATAACACCAGAATTAAAACTGAATAATATTCTAATAAAACGCAACGAAATAAATAACAAACTAAAAGAACACAGCAAATAAATTTCGTTCGTAAACAACGTGCTTACGTACTAGGTATACAAACCCGAAAACTATATTACTTTAATTTGTTTAAGATCAAATACAAAATCATAAAGTAATATATGAAAACATTAACATCAACACTTGATACTAAATACTTGCGGCCACGCTTGTGATGATCTTCTTCGTTCGTAACGCAATTTCAAAGATTTATGGATTTTGGATCGGGGCTTCACATCTTTCTCGTGTTTCCGTTATGCCCTGTTTTCACGTCTGCTTGCTGCGTTAAAGTCGTGTGTTTACATGACTACTTCTTGTCTTAAAAGACAAGAGTCCTAAACTTGATAAACAAGTTAACTAACCTAAAACTCTATCTAGGAAACAAATAAAAACCAAATACAGTTTCCTAATATTTTGGGCCCAAGAATGGCAAACAACATCAAAAGGGAAATTACCGTGAATAATATTTCCAACAATCTCCCCTTTTTGCCTTTCTGGACAAAATACCCACGACGCAATAAAATGTTCAAAATTCCCCCTAAATCTAAACTCCCCCTTAACAGACAACCATTGTTGAAAAAACACAAAGCACAATCAAATAACCATTGTTCTCAAAACACAATAAATTAACGACTACGAGTCCTCATCCAACGACGAGGAGAAGATCCTTCATCTCTAACTTTCCTCTTGCCTTTTGCCAAACAAACCACATCTTCATCACTCTCAGTGTATTCACCTTCCTCCTCAGCTGCAGCCGCATCATCATCATCCTCATCATCGTCCGCGTCTTCATCATCTCCCCCATTTTGTTCTGAAAGCAAAAGAGCCTCAACGAACGAGTCACGAAGTGCCTGCATCTGTGCAACTTGATCCTGCATCTGGTCAATCTCAAAATTAAGCATAGCAACTAGAGCCTGCACTACTGGAGCAGAAAACTAAACAATGTTAAAACTGGTGTTACCAGCACCAGAACTAACACTAGAAGTACCAGCAGCTCTAGATGGTGGCTTCCATAGGATACCTACAACTCGAACTCTAGTAGTATATTAACCACGCAACGAAAACCACTTAGGCTCACCAGTATACACATCATCCCCATTAGGCCAAAAACCTTGATTCTCGATGAGGCTAAAAATGAGGGAAGGATAGCAAAAAAGAGGAAGTCGCTTTGGACATAGAAAACCTGGTGACAATGTCAAACATATGTTGACCAAAATTGAACTTATACTAAGGCCTAGCTTAAACAGAAACTGGGCTTGAGGACGCGTCACAACAGTGGTATTCTTCGTCAGCACCCAGTTAAAAACTGCCACCTTGTGCAGAACTGAATACAAAGAGGATAATATTGTACCAGACAACTGCTCATGCCATTCCTTATGCATACTCCGAGACAAAAATTCGAGGACCTCATTTATATCATCAATTGTATAATCCCCATGATAATCCTCAGTTCCAAATAGTTTATTTATCAATTCAGGAGTAAAAGCATAAAACTTCCCATGCACATAAACTTTACCAAAACTGACGGACTTAGGATCAGCAACAGACGGAAGCATGTTCGCAAATAACTCTAACACCACTTCCTAAACAAAAGGCATGGCAGTAGAAACGGTGGAATACATACCTTTACTTTCAAACAAGGTAATCAGATTATGATTTTTGAAAATGTCTACCGGGACTCTATGCTCATTAATCATTCCATGCTGATGATACCTAGGGAACACCTCTTCAGCTTCCATCATCAAAAATTTGGTAGACACGGGAACAAGAACTTCAATATCAACATCCTAAAATGGTGCCTCATCGGAGTCATCAAAAGATTGTTCAGATGCAGCTGATTAGACTGATGCACCTTCAGAGACTGCATCATCAGAGCTGGATCTGGGAGGCGAAACTGGAGCAGCTGTAGGTGATGTCAGGTTTGGTGACGAAACACAAGAACCATCACAACCTTTCTAGGTAGCTTTAGACTTCAAAGTAAACAACATGGCAGCTAATGTGTTGTCATCATCAGAATCTGAGGAGAAGTTATACTCAGTCTCCGGTTGAGTCATGTTAAACGGAGTCAAAGGAGGGTCGGCCACCAATGGACGGGAAGAACTTTCAACTTCACTAGTGAAAAAATTAACGACAGTGAACGGGGGATCAGAGGAACTTGAATCATCAACTTCGGGTGGATTTTTCTTATTAGCCAAATGCACTGTCTATTTCTGGTGAGGGTTAGGTGACTTGAACAACCGTGGACGAGTGGAAATTAGTGGCGGGACAACATTTATCGGGGGCATATACTCATCATCGTCGGAGTCCATCAGAGCTGCAACTTCTTCAACCAAATCCATGTTCTCAATGGGCACATGACGTCGCTCACCCGCCTGACTTTTGGGGATGACCATCGGAATCATACCAGGGGGAATGTTGCGAAGCTGTTGTAACTTCCTCAAGGAAGGACCTCCAACTGGACCAAAGATCCTAGTAATAAATGACAAGTTCGAGGGATTATCCACGTTAATTTCATTGCCCATCTGCCTGGGAGCAAGTTGAGCTGCCGGAGTTGCGTCAGAGGAAGTGGCGACGGGAACCAGTTCTTGCCCACCACATGCAGCAGGGGCATCAGTTGGTGTCGGGTTTGGAAAAACCTAATTTGCTAATTTTGAAAAACTGTACGCAGTAGAAGAAGGAAGAAGATGAAAATGTAAAGTAAAAAAACTTCCCCACTACTTCTTTTAAGACCCTAGATTTTACTTTCCTTAAAGAACAAGCCCACTCGTTTTCAAATAAGACACACGATCTCAAGCATAACTAAACCACTATCTTCTATTGGAAATTAAAATCACAAATCTCAATTACATATAAAACCGAGATAGAGCTAGATTTTCAAAAACCATCACCATAGTTGAACAAAGCCTTTGCAAAGCAATTATTCACTAGCCAAATAACTCCCTTATTACTGGTTCAATCCTCCGATTATAACACCACTGAAACACTTGGTTAGTAGAATTCATAACATGATCAAGAGAATTAAGAGAAAGATCACAAGCACACACAACAGAACACGAGGCAAAATGGCATCCTCACAAAGTATGAATATTCTAATTGATGCCTAAAATGAATGACCTAAAAATTTAAAACTACAACAAATGGTTTAAGTGACATGATCAGTGTTTCTTTTTATATGATGACATTATAACTAATATTACTCCAAGTGAAGTCAATGAAAACAGAACCCTTATCCCGAGTTAATGACTACGTCAAAATCACTTAGGGAAGTGAAAATTACAGATTGGAATTTATCCAAATATTCATTATCTTTTCAGTAACTTGAAAAGAAACTTACTTATCTTTAACAATTGCTAGAAAAATTATCACCCCTTTTTATGGATCTGGGAGAAAACATATTTCTGCGGGAATGTTCCACAATCACCAAAAGAGAGAGGTTAGTCTTTTTGCCGCTACTTTTTATTACAACACTTGAAATTTTTGCACTTCAACTAGATCCAATGCATTCGGGATATGTATGGAAAAAAGAAAATAAAAAAATACATGCAAAAATCTATAAATATCACGATTGATGACAGTTTAGGTGTCATGACATCAAAACCACACGTACTTATACAATGCATATTCCGAGATCTCTTCTCAAATGAGAGAAGGTCTCTAAATCTAACGCATTTGTGAAGATGTCAGCAAGCTTGTTTTTCGTTCTTATGTGCTCAGGACTAACTCTCTTTCTCTCAACCAAGTCATGAATAAAATGTATCTTATGTCAATGTGTTTGATTCGTGAGTGCTAGACCAGATTTTCTGAGATAGCAATGGCACTGGAATTATCACAAAGCAAAGTCAAAATTCTACTATGTAGACCATGGTCCTCTATCATTTGGTTCATATAAAGCAACTGTGTGCAAGCGCTTCCAAGTGGAATATACTCGGCTTCAGCTGTAGAAAGATAAATGCAATTTTATTTTTTTACTATACCAGGAGATAAGATTACTACCCAAGAAAAAGTAGCCCCCGGTAGTACTCTTTCTATCCACAACATCCCCAGCCCAATCCGAGTTCGTATATCCCACAAATTCAGTACTTGTTTCCTTAGTATACCAAACACCCAAATCACTTGTACCAGCTACATACCTAATAATTCGTTCAATGGCTTTTAAATGTGATTCTTTGGGATTTGACTGGTACCTAGCACATAGACACACGCTACATAATGTCTTGCCTGCTAGCCGTCAAGTATAAGAGATTTCCTATCATGCTCCTATACAAGGTGTTATCAACACTAATACCAACATCACCTATAGACAATTTCATGGTTTTGCCTAACGGTGTTTTCTAATGCGTAGCATTCTCTAACCCAAACTTTTTAACAAGATTCTTAGCATATTTGGGCTGAGAGAGAAAAATACCATTATTCATTCGTTTAATTTTCAAACCAAGAAAGTAAGAGAGGTTACCTTCCATATGCATCTCGAATGTGTCAAGACATTCTTGTAATAAACTCATTCACCATATGCTCATTAGTAGATCAAAGAATTATATCATCCACATAAATTTGGACAGTCAAAATGTGCTTATTCGATTTAAAGAGAAATAAGGCTTTATCAACTTCTCCACGTCCAAAATTTAAGAAAAGCAAGTGCTGAGTCAACCTTTCGTACCAAGCTCTGGGAGGATCAACAAACCCTTTAGGTTGCTCAACAAATACTTCTTCACTTAAAGCTCCACTAAGAAAAGCACTTTTTATGTCCATTTGATGAAGAGACATTTTCATATAGCATGCTACAACAAGAGTCTTACCGATTCAATACGAGCGACTGGAACAAACGTCTCATCAAAATCAATACCCTAAATTTGAGTGTATCATTGTGTAACTAATCGTGCCTTGTTTCTCACAATATTGCCAGCCTCATCCATTTTATTCTTGAAGATCCACTTCGTACCTGTAACATGTGAATTTTCTGGACGAGGTACTAAGTCCCATACATCATTCTTAGCAAATTTGTCCAACTCTTCTTGCATGGCCTTTATCTATAATTTATCTTTAAGAGCATCCTCTACACTCTTTGGCTCTGTTTTAGAAAGAAACAAGGATTCTCGAATTTGAGAACTCTTAGTAGATAAGAAAATGAACCTTACCATCTCTCTAAAGTTTATTTGTTGCTTTCTTGTACTTCTTTCATCGATATCTCCAATGATTTGGCTCGTAGGATGGCTCCTCTGAATTCGAGGGTATATCCCTTTGATGTATGTCAATCTGACCAGCTGGATCTTCCGCATCTGAATCTGAATTGGATTCTGGAGCAGCTTGAGTTGGTGTCAAGTTTGGTGTCATGTCACCAGTACCATCACTACTTGCATCTTCAGTTTATACACCTGCAATTTCATCTACGCCAACCATAATATTTTCCTGAGGATTCTGATCATAAACCAGATCATTATCCTCAGCAGGTCTAGCACCACTAATCATATTATCAAACTTGACATTTACTGACTCAATCATGCAACGTGTTCTAATATTACACACTCTATATGTATGATTATCTTGGGAATATCAAATGAAAATACATTTATCACTCTTTGAGTTAAGTTTTGAAAGATGATTCCTATCATTTAGCACATAACAAATGCACCCAAAAACATGAAAATTGCTCAAATTTGGTTTTTGCCCAACAAAAACTTATAGGGAGTAACGCATGACCCATGTCTAAAATATACCCAATTAATTATGTGGCATGCAGTATTCATTGCTTCCGCCCAAAAACGTTTTGCAATCCCATTTGACATAAGCATAATCCTAGTCATTTCTGCAATAGATCTATTTTTGCGTTCGACTATCCCATTTTAAAACGAGAGAAATCATTTACAATTACAAGTACATACGTTTTACCACCAAGACTTTCCACTTCAAGTTGACCCATAAGATCCATATGAAGAAGTTCGAAACAATTTGATGTAGTGATACTTTGCACATTTGGATTTGACACCCTGACCTACTTCCCTTTCCGACATGCCTCGCAAACCGAAATGATTTTTGTACTGAGCTTAGGTAGTCCATTCAAAGCTTCCTTCTTGGTTAATCTCTCCAACATCTTATAATTGACATGACCGAACTTTTCATGGCACACCTCGACATCACTTGGTTGAGATAGTTTGCAGAACACATCACTGTTGATTTGGTAGCAATTGACACTGAACCCACCTCGACATCACTTGGTTGAGATAGTTTGCAGAACACATCACTGTTGATTTGGTAGCAATTGAGATAGTTTGTCTTCTTCTCCTCTTGTGGCGTTTGTTTGTCAATATTTGGCTTGATTCTGGCATTTGTTGATCAGACTTGTATCCAATCCCGTGTTTCGATGAATCTGGGACACTCAAATCTAGAATTTGGTTTCTTGGATCTTCTTCAAATCAGTCTTCACTCGTTCCAGCTCAGCATCTTTTATAGTGAGTGAAGACTCCGATCGAACAATTATATTCAGTTGATCATCCTTTTCGTCAGTCAGTTTGTTCACCTTGATCGTAAGAGCCTTGACTCTAAGCAGATGATTACCCTAGTTGGAAAATAATTATTCATACTCAAATCTCAACTTCTCATATCTGTTAGGTGTTTCCTCAACTTTTGCATTCAAGTACTAGGTGTTGGTTTTGGTGTTACCAACACGAATGTCGTCATCCCACACAACGTTAGCAAACAATGCTGGAACAATATTAGATGTGTCAAAAGAATTGTCCTCTTCATTGAACTCATTTTCAATTAAGTTTTTCTTCCTTAGAGTATTTGCACATTCATTTTCGTGGCACCGGATTACTCGCCGGCAACTGCGCCTTGTAAATTCCCAATTCTACCCCGCTGCCGTCTGGAACCTCCGGCGCGGACAGGTTCAACCAAAATTTGCCCCTGACCAATGACGGAGACTGTGAGGGGAACGGAGCCGGCGCACCCATCGGAAAGAGCTGCAACTCGTTCCTGCTATCGCTGACGTCATTATTCACGTCATCATCGATCTCGATCACGTTATTATTGAGGATTGAGAAATTGAGAGTGGATAGGGAGTTTTTGCGGGTTGAGCTGTTGCAGTCGACCTAACAATAACATGGAATAACTAACTTCGACATTCGAATTCATTCAAGAGGAACCCACATATACAAGCAAGAACAGGTATAACATACCTCTTCTAGAAACGCAGTAATTATTCTCAACCACCTTCAAGCATCCATGTCTTGCAGGAGAAGAATAAGCAACAATAATTCCTGCACAATAGTCGATATCTATAATTTTTGAATTGGAAAAATAGCAAGATGGATATATATATATATATATATATATATATATATATATATATATATATATATATATATATATATATATATATATATATATATATATATATATATATATATATATATATATTAAACAGGTTATAACACATTCATAGCAAAAAAAAAATTTAATTACAAGGACACACACTACAGAATCTCTATTATTTTTCTGGCATTAGTTAACAAACACAATTTCTAATTGAATTTAATAATAGTAGATGAGAAAAATAGTCGAGAATCAGAAGTTTTTAGCTAGTACTTACAAATTTTCAACATGTTGCAAAAGTAATTTTACTTTCATGTAAAAAGTCGAATAGTCCTATAATTTAAGATTCTGAATTAAATTATACAGAATCATCAGAAATCGGCATTTGAAAACATTAAAAAAAACATATCAAAACAAAACTAACCACGTCCATAAACATATCGACCAACGCCGAACCATTCATATCATGACACCCGAGTCCCTCGATGCCTCGGCCCGCATATTAGGGTTTTTCAAGTTGTCATTACGTCTTGGAAAAACACTGTCGTAGCTTTCGAGATTGAGCATCTTGCTCCCATCAACCGCGGGCTTCATCTAAAGCGGCTCGTTGGTCTGCAAGAGCCGAATGGGCTTCATCTCAACTTTCTTAATTTGAATACTGGTAATAGATTAGTTCAATTTCCTTCCTTTTTCCTTTCTGCTTTCGTAAAAAAGACAATTTTGTATGGTTTTCAGAACGGACGGGTTTATCCCTGTAAGATTACTTATTTCATATTATTTGAAACTTGCAAAATAGAATCTTGAATTCATAAGGCATTCAGACCTAATGATACAATCATACAAGTGAAATATTGAGTAGTAAAATTACATTTATATTTCCCTGTATTGACATAAGTCACTTATTTCGAATTGATAATTCCAAATCCTAATTTCAATGCTACACCGGTTTCTTATCCCGGTGGTAGTTCAGCAGTGTCAAAGGAGGTTAACTATTAAGAAAAGGCATATTTAATAGATGCTTGAATTAGCAAAAGCTTTATTTTGTCCGAATGGCTGAAATCAAAATTATTTATTTCACTTTCTTTGCAAAATGAAACCATAAATTCATAATTCTTTTAAGATTAATGATAGAAATGAAATCTTGAAGAGTAAATAAAACCTTAAATTCATAAGGCCAATGTCCCTAATTCCATATATGAACTCATTTTCATGTTTCATATTTCATGTTTCATGTTTCTAAAGCAGATTAGTACAACATCGATGAGTGAATGAGTGGCTAATGTGTGTGCATACCCGTGTCATTACCATATCTTCACCACTGATTTTATTAAAATCTTAACATAAGATAGAGTTCCAAATCACACATGAAACTAAGACTGAATAATTCAACAATTGAATGGAACCGAATATATAATATCAAACACACCTTTAGCTTATATAGCTTCTTCACCGAGGTCGAATTGTCCCACACCAACAAAATCACTCTCACTCCTTCGTCGGCCTTCCACTTCAACAAATCCCCGAGCGTTGAATCCATGCCACCTGGCACTGGTCTGGTGGGCTCCCTCACCAGCTTCGTCATGTAATAAACGGACCATCCGGTAATGTAAATCGGTATCTTCGCCTCCACAATCGCGCTGCACATGTCCTTCCAGCACTGCTCGTTCCGGAACGTTCTCCCACCGTCTAGATCGACAACAGGGAGTGTCCCTTCTACGCCCACGTGCGCGTCCTGGTACAGTGTCACATCCCCTCCTCTACGTAAGGGGAAATAGCTCCCCCTCGTTTCGTAATCACGGGAAATCCCCTTCAGAAGAATCGGGTTTGAACGGCAGGGTGTGAAGCAGTCTGATCGATGCGTCATCGAGCTCTTCAACCGGGAACCATTCGTCTATGGCCTGACCTGAAATAATTCTTCTTAGCGCGACGAGGGACGTGCCTATGAGTTCGGAATACACCATGTCATTGTCCCTGACCTCGAAAATCAAATATTCCATCACCTGAATATTTATAAAAAAAAAAAGTTAGAATCTCGAGATATAATAGTAGTCCAGAAAAAAGAAAATGCAGCTAATTCAGAAAATAGATGTTAAATGACAGATTATGCATATTATTGGTGGTAAGTGTGAGAGACCTTGATTTTCGAATAATGGCAGCCAACACACAAAAACCAATCCCACCATAACCATAACCAGGCTTAATATTATTATAATTATTAAGCTCATTGTAGATGATAATCATCTTAATTAGAAACATCAATGTGAAGGGCTACGGTAAATCTAGAGTATTATCATCTCTTTCTTAATTTTGTGTATTACAGTAAATTCAAACTCAGTCTCAGAACATCAACAAAAATAATTATCTGAGAATTAGAGAATATACACCTTAACAAAGTATATATATGTTGTGATTCATTAGCAGCGGCTGGTCTCAAAATATCTAAGCAAAATCAAATTATGAATATCCTAGTGGTCTAGGGATTGAATTTGAGTGGAAAAAGAAATGTATATATATTATATTTATTTAATTTATTTCTCTTTAAAAAAAACAAACTTAAATATAACTCCACAGTGAAAAAACTCAATTAATAATCTGATTAATATCTGAAGAAACCCAAATGCAAGTAAGATAACACTTTTGGCTTACCAAAAATTTACTTTGCACACTCCCTCACAAACAAATATACTCAAAAACGGTTGAATTTAAAGCAAGACATACCAAAAGTAGCTAAATGGTAAAACCCTAATCGGCTTATTTACCAAATAAAAAAAAGCATAGCTGAGTCAAGATTCTCTACAACTCGTGCACAGACGATGGCACCTGCTGTTTCCAAACACCGTTCGTAGGTTTTCCAGCCACCGCAGGAACCTTCCTCATTTTCCTCACCTCGCTTCTGTCTTTCTTCTCGTCGCGTGAGGACGACGACGACGACTGAGCCGCCAACTATAGGGACGATTTTTTCTTCTCCTTCACTGGAGAGAGCGAAATTGCCGACCAGAACCTTTCCTTACTGTTAGATTCGGAAAATAAGAAGCAAAATCTTGATTAATTGCGTGAGACTAACGGGAAGAAAGGGAGGAGATTCGGGGAGAATTAGATGAAGGTTTGATGATGCAGCTGGTGGTGGCAATTGGAAATTGACAGTCGGTGGTGGTTGGGAATGGTGGGAGGAGGTTGAATCGGCGGAGAGGACGAGAAGAGGACGATTGTGGATAGGGTTTTGCTATGTTTATTTTTTAATCGGAAAAATCAATTTTGTCCAGATATAATATGACATACGAGAATGCCTTTTTAATGGTGTTCTGAATAATACTTTTTAGAACATCATTTTAAAGACGTTCTTGATACTCAAAATACCAGAACGACGTTTTTAAAGACGTTTTCGATATTCAACCTACGAGAACATCATTTTTAAAGACGTTCTTGATATTTAAAATATAATAACGTATTTCTTAATGACGTTCTAGATATCCAGTATACCAGAACGTCTTTAAAAAAAGATGTTCTGGTATGTGATACTTTTATTACACAAATGCCACCGGCTGACATTTAAGAACGCCGCCTCCTGAGGCGTTCTTAAATGTCTGTTCTTAAAACCTGTTTTTGTACTAGTGTCGTGAAACTTATTTGATAGCATCTAATAGTGGAATATTCACCTCGCACCTCCGAAACGTCTCGTAATTATCCCTAACTGGTCCACCTTTCTCGTGTGAGACTAGAGTTTGAGGAAAGGGTGGTGTCGGCTTATACTCAGGAGGAGTTGGTGAGCTGCTGCGTTCTTCTTTTTCTTTTTGTTCAGTATTTTCATTCTGTACAGCAACACCATCAAGAACATGGCCATATCGCGGTTCATGTATGACTGCTTTGCTCTCTGTCTCTATGAAACCATCATGAACATAGCCATGTCGCGGTCCATGCGTGTCTGCTTTTCTCTCTATCTCTATGACACCATCATGAACATGGCCATGTCGTGGTCCATGTATGTCTTCTTTCTTTGCTCTCTGTCTCTGCGGAAAATTTTTGCTGCTTCTTCCCATGATTTTCAATTACTTTACCGCTCCGCAGAGTCATGGCACTCACATTCTTTGGGTTCACCTTAAGTTGGGAAGGTAATTTACCACTCATTTGTGTTTCCAACCGATTCATGGAAGTTTCCAGTCGACTTACTTGATTTTCAAGATTTTGAATGCTAGCCTCTGTCTTTTTCTAAAATTGTACAGTATTAGATGTCAACTGCTTCATCATCTCTTCCAGAGAAACATCTGAACCATTATCAGGGTTTTGGTCAGGTTGTGGTTGTCTACAGAAAAATTGCGGCCCTTGATGTTGTTGAAATTCTCCACCTCGATTCTGACCGGCTGTTGGTATGACTGAGGGTTCCTATATCTTAAGTTCGGTTGATAGCGCCATCTTGGATTATATGTATTAGAAAATAGATCATATGGTTGCTTCCTTTGGAAATTCCCATGCGTGACAATCACATTAGCATGTGCCTCAATTTCTTCTTCTAACATGGGGCACGATTCCATATCGTGGGCTGTAGTCGAACATATTTTACATGGTTTCACTGATTTTGTACCACCGGTAGCCAATTGACGAACAAAAGTCATTAATTCAGTGAGTTTCTCCTCCAGAGAAACATTATTTATGCCTTTTTCCATCATAAACAATGTAACATTACGTGTAGGAAATTGTTGTGAGTTGGCCGCCACGGTTCCAATGATATGTCTTGCCTCTAATGGAGTTTTATCGAACAAGGCCCCTCCACTTGCTGCATCGATCATGTTCCTTTCTGGCAACATTAATCCCTCGTAGAAGTACTGGATTAATAATTGTTCGCTTATGTGGTTTTGTGGGCAACTCGCGCAAAGCTTCTTAAATCGCTCTAAGTATTCATACAACATCTCGCCATGTAGTTGCCTTATGCCACATATCTCATTACCTAATGTTGGCAGCTCGGGATGCTGGAAAGTGTTTTTCCAGAGTTTCCCCATGGAACTCCATGTAGTGATCGAGCCTGGTGGTAAATAGTAGAGCCAATCCTTCACCGCGCCTTTTAATGAAAATGGGAAGGCTCTCCATTCAATTTTCTCTTACGTAATCCCCGTTGGTTTCATGCATGTGTAAACCACATGCAGCTCTTTCAAATGCTTATATGGATCTTCTCCTGCCTTTTTAGAAAACAAGGGTAAGAGATGAATCTACCCTGATTTTAGTTCGAACGTGGTATTGTCATTGATGGTCGGAAACATGATACAAAGTGGATACTGGTTCATATTAGAAGCAACCAACTCATTGAGTGTTCTATTTGCGTCGGCCATTTGTTCCGTGTCTACGTCTTTTAGGCTAATGTCATTTCCTTCGGTATTAGAGCTGTTGTTGTTAGTTTCAACTTCGCACAGTAATTCATCTTCAGAGAGTGGTGTTGCTGCTAATGTTGCTCTTTGCGTCGATATTTTTCTTAATTTCTTTGCAGTATTCTTGATCTCTGGATCAAATTGTACTCCATCTTTAATCGTAGAACCAGTTCCAATCATCAACTGTCAAGCAATCCAACTGGAATGAGGTTGAATCTTTTTTTTTTTATATATAAATAAATAACTAAGGATAATAATATATATATATAAGAAAAATCACAAGGAATAAGAAAAATTCAATTAAAATTCTCCCCGACAACGACGCCAATTTGATAGTGCTGTCCAGACACCCAAATAAAATCTTAGTCAATAATTTTATAGTAACGAGAGTAGGGATCGAATCATCGTAGAGAATTTAATTAAATTTCTTTAACGATGTGATTTAAAAAGGGGGTTTGGTTTTAAAATCTAATTAAACTAAGAAACTAAAAGTACTAGAATAAATATAAAAGTTATCAATTAAAAAATCAAAATAAATATAAGTGAACGATGAAAACGACTATTTGAAGAATATGCCCTTGGTTGAATTTGATTTCCACCTTGAAGTGACTCACTGATCCTTGATGCAAAAACAACAAGTTATAATTTACGTAATTGTCGTCGAACTAATTGTTCCATCTCCTAATTTTATCATGTAAAATAAACCATTCACGGTAACTCTTATTACCGAGAAATTCCCACAATCGAGAATAATTCACTCGATGATAGCATTAAGAATTTACGAGATCGACAATTCAAGTAGTAAATAAATAATCCATTAAATACTAACTTGTTCGATTATTTCACCTAAGAACGATAACGCATAATCTAGCTAATTATCTATCTTAGTCGCTTCTTATGAATATAATCTAATCTATTGAGAAATTTATTCTTGGCAATAATTCCTATTTTGTTATTTGCCTTTCTTGGGCCCAAAATAAGTTAGGAAACTAGATTTAGTAATATATTATGTTTCCTAGTTTATGTTTAAGACTTATTAGTTTCCTAGATTGTGTTTAAGATTTGTTTTAGGTATTTACCAAGTTTAGGATTTTATGTTTGTCTATTTAAGACAAGGATTCCTAAAGCTTGAAAGAGACTTTTGAGCACGGGATTTTGAGGAGATATAGACGACYCAAGACGCACGGCAAAGCAAGGAAGAACACGAAGAACTACTTGAAGCCATTGATCAAGATTAACAAGCTCTTCGAAGTTMCGTGACCAACGGAGAAGATCTTGCKTTTCCGGKAACAAGTATTTAGTATCAAGTTTATTGATATTTAGTTTTCATATATTACTTCATATTTGTGTATTGAACGTGAACAAGAAAGTAATATAGTTTTCGGGTTTGTACACCCAAGTTCACAAGTATTTACTTGTGAACTGAATTTGTTCAATCGTGTTCTTATCATTTTATTCCGCTGCATATTTTATATATTTTACTCTGGTCAATGTTGCTAACCAGTGTTGTTAAACATTGACTAACAACATTGTGATTCTGAGAATTATTCTTAAAACCATAGACCTTCTAATTTTACAATTGGCATCTAGAGCGGGTTACTTAACCTTTTAAGTACTGATCCTTATTTGTCTAGGTACTATGAATACTCCGAGGAAGAAGAGCATGGTTGCTACAGAGGATGTCAATGATTCCGAGTCAACTGAACCTGATCCATCCTTAATTACCAATGTTGTGTGGGACGACGACGTCCATATTGGTATCCTTGAAACCAACATTGTGTGCCTGAATGCAGAAATAACTGATTATCAAGAGGAATACGAGCAGCTAAGTGTTGACCACCAGAAATTGTTTATCAGTTGGGGAAAACAGGTACTCAAAGTCAAGGATCTTAAGATCGAGGTGGATAAACTGACTCAGGAAAAGGATGACCAACTAAATATAATTATCCGATTGGAGTCATCCCTCGCCAAAAAGGATGATGAGCTAGAACGAGTAAAGACCGAGTTGAAGAAGGTCCAAGAAACCCTCACAAACCTAACAAGGGCAAGGCCAAGGTGGATGAGATTCTGGAATCGAGTATCCCGGATTGTTCAAAACACGGGATTGGATACAAGCATGTTCAAAAGCTAATTTCAAGTCAAAAGGTAAAGTCGACCAAACGCAACAAGAGAAGAAGAAGACAATACGTGTGCCATCACTTTGGTGAACCAGGTCACATACGACCATACTGCTGGAAACTTGTTGTCAAGCAAACTCATTTTAAAAGGTCAAAGCTGACTGCTGAATCCCATGTTGGTTCCCGTGTTACCAACATCAATACCAACACCAGGTTCAAACAAGTTTGGGTCAAGAAAACTGATATCAAGTGCAACATGATCTGTACCTCCCTGAAATCCCACGTCCCTGGAGCCTGGTACTTCGAAAGTGGATGCTCTAAGCACATGACCGGCTCGGAAGATCTCCTCTCGAATATTGTCAAGTTTGAAGGAGGAAAGATTAAGTATGGTGGAGGTGCAAATGGCCAAATCATTGGCCAAGGAACCCTTCATCTATCTGGTATTGTAAAGCTTGAGAATGTGTTGCTGGTTAAAGGTTTAACGGCGAACTTGATAAGTATTAGCCAACTGTGCGATGGTGGTTTCAATGTCAAGTTCACTCGTGAAAGATGCGAAGTTTATGACGAAGGCAATGCATGTATTCTCATTGGTCAGAGGACCTCAGATAACTGCTATCAAATCAATGGTGATGTGTTCTGCAAGCTGTCTCAATTGAGTGATGCCGAGGTGTGGCATCAAAAGCTCGGCCATGTCAATTACAAGATGATGGAAAGCTTGGTCAAAAAGGATGCTGTGATCGGACTACCTAAGCTCAACACAAAAAACATTCCAGTTTGCGAGGCATGCCAGAAAGGTAAGAAAGTTAGGGTGTCACATCCAATAGTACAAAGTCTCACTACCTCATATTGTTTCGAACTCCTTCATATGGACCTTTTGGGACCACTTGAAGTTGAGAGCCTTGGTGGTAAAAGGTATGTTCTTGTGCTTGTAGATGATTTTTCCCGCTTTACTTGGGTAGAGTTTTTATAAGAAAAATCTGAGACTTTCGAAGCATTTAAAAGACTTGCAAAAAGGTTGTGTGTAAGTTTTGGTGTGAGTATAGGTAGAATAAGGTCTGATCATGGAAAATTTTTTGAGAATGAATCCTTTTCAAAATATTGTTCAAAAGTTGGTATAACTTATGAGTTTTCTTCACCCATCACCCCCCAACAAAATAGGATAGTCGAACGCAAAAATAGATCTCTCATAGAAATAACTAGGACTATGCTTATTTCAAATGGGGTTGCTAAACGTTTTTGGGCAAAAGCAATGAACACTGCATGCCATATAATTAATAGGGTGTATTTTAGACCAGGGTCTTGTGTTACTCCTTATGAATTATTGATGGACAAAAAGCCAAGTTTGAGTTATTTTCATGTTTTTGGGTGCATTTGTTATGTGCTAAATGGAAGAAATCATCTCGCAAAACTTGACTCAGAGAGTGATAAATGTGTTTTCATGGGATACTCTTGAAATAATCATGCATATAGATTGTTTAATCTTAGAACGCGTTGCATGATTGAGTCGGTTAACGTCAAGTTTGATGATTTGATGAGTGGTTTCAAACCTACCGAGGATAATGATCTGGTTTATGATCAAAATCCTCAAGGAAATGTCACTCCTACTTCAGATGATAGTGCAGGTATTGAGAACAGAGATGCAGATGCTGAATCCAGAGAGTTGAGAGATGTTGATACCAATGTTGATACCGGGATACCAACATCAGAACCAACATCAACTCCAGCCGCCGTAGAATCGGATTCTGATTCGAGTGTGGAAAGTCCAGTTGAACCCATTGATTTACATCGGAGAAATATTCCCTCAAGAATTCAGAAGAATCATTCTATGAGCCAAATCATTGGAGATCTCAATGAAAGAACTACAAGAAAGCGACAAATAAATTTAAGAGAGATGGTAAGATTTATTTGCTTGTTTACTAATTGTTCTAAGACTCGAGAATCTTTGTCTCTTTCCAAAACAGAGCCCAAGCGAGTAGAGGATGCGCTTAAAGCCGAGTATATTGTAGATGGAAGTGCTTGTACACAGTTATTGTGGATGAACCAAATGATAGAGGACTACGGTCTACATAGAAGAACATTGACTGTGCTCTGTGATAATTCCAGTGTCATTGATATCTCGAAAAATCCGGTTCAGCTTTATCGAATCAAACACATTGACATAAGGTACCACTTTATTCGAGACTTGGTTGAGAGGAAGATAGTTAGCCTTGAGCATATAGGTACAGACAAATAGCTTGCTGACATCTTCACTAAGGCATTAGATTTTGAGACCTTCTCTCATTTGAGAAGAGATCTCGGTATGTGCATTGTCTAACCAATGTTGGTTTGTGATGTTGTGACACCCCTTATCAACATCAGTCACAACATCTGTATATTTTTTCATGCATTTTTACCTTACTTTTCATACATGATTCTAATGCATTGAGTTTGATTGAAAGTGCAATAAGGTCCTGTGTTGCAATAAAAGTTATGACAAAAAGGACCAACCTCTTCAAAATTAGGTGATTGTGGGACTTGCCCACAGAAACTGGCTTTCTCCCAGGTCCAAAAACAAGAGGTGTTTAACAGCAATTGCTGAAGATTAAAAGATTTAAATTCCTTCAAGGATGAAGAAAATCTGGACTCAAAATGCTCCAATCTTTAAAAATCACCTTCTTGAGAGATCTTGACGTAGTCATTAACTTGGGTTAAGGGGTAAGTTTCCATTGACTTCACCTAAGGCAATGTTGGTTCATAATGTTGTTAGTAATAAAAAGAAACATTGGATCAAGTCACTAAAATCTGAATATGTTTTTTCTTTTAGGTCATGATTTTTAGGCATCCCTTAGGATATTTATACTTTGTGAAGATGCCATCTTGCTGTGCATATTGTTGCTCGTTGTTCTTTGTCTATCATGAAAACTCTTAATTTTGTTTTGAATGGAGCTAACCAAGTGTTTCAGTGGTGTTATAATCGGAGGATTGGACAATTAATAAGAGGTTAATTTGGCGAGTGAGAAATTGCTTTGCAAAGAATTTGTTCAACTATGGTGATGGATTATAAAAATCTAGCTCTATCTCGGTTTTCTAAGTAGTTGAGATTTGTGGTTTTTATTTCCAAAATTGAGATGATGGAGTAGTTTAGTTGAGATCGTGTGTCATATTTTGAGAAAGAGTGGGGGAGTTATTTTTTTAACTTTACTTTGTTCACCCCCTTCTTTTATCTGTTGCTTACAACTTTTTCATATTGACAAAGTTAAGGTTTTTACTTTTTCTTTCTCTCAATTTTACTGCCTACGGCACTCGATTTTGTGTTTGTGGTTGTTTCAAAATCTGTTGCAGAATGTCGAATTCACCATCACCCAGCAAAGCTCCTGAAACAGGTTGTGCGTCTAGATAATAAGAAAATTCCACCCAAAGATGTCACGCCCCATTTTCAAAAAGTGTAAATTTTGATTCTTTATAAATAAAACTTCCAAAATCAAGGGCGTGAGTTTTCAATAAATCACAATCACAATAAATTTGAGCGGAAGCGTGAATAAAACTTAACATTAATTTAAAACAGGAAATTCACTTAACGCATCAAATAGTAGTACTCGACTATTCAAGAAGTTTTAAATAGAAACACAAGTCTCAYTCTTGTTTTTAAACTTGACAAAAACTAAAGATACCAATCCATAGAGAGGAATAAAATAGCATTGAAAATAACATCTTCGCATCCACCGCCTCGTACCACGTCCAACTCCTCAACCTAAAAAGTTTAATAAAAATGAATGGGTGTGAGCTTTCAACTCGCTCAGTGGGGATTTGTTTGTCAACATTAAACACAAATCATACAAACCATAAATGAATAGCTACAACACACTGTCAGTCGTTCATAGATGTTGGCCAACCATAGATTTAGCTCGAAAGCTACTGTTGTTTTAGCCCGAAAGCTACTGTTGTTTTAGCCCGAAAGCTACTATGGAATGTTACATTGAGACATAGATAATTCATACAATCGCATTTAACATAGTCAAACATAGAACACGTTCTCCAATGTTAAGAAGAAATCATATAAATCATAAATGAATGGCTACAACACACTTTCATTGTTTTAGCTCGAAAGATACTATGGAATGTTGCATTGAGACATAGATAATTCATATAATAGCATTTAATATAGACAAACATAGTTTTGAAAGAGTTTAGAATCACCCACTTGAATGTAGTTTCGTAAAGATGCGAACGTAGATGCTCGTGCTTGAAAATCCTAGGTTTGAGGACCCTCGTTTCCTACATTGAAAATGGTAATTTAACTTAGTACTTGGGTTTAACAAAATAACATATATATTTTTGAATAATTTAAAAGGTAATAAAACCATAGCCATGAATCGAATGTCCGGTTAGGGAAAACAAAGCCAATAGGGTTGTTTTAGTCGGGTTCTTGGAATTGGAGGGATAAAATTGAAGTTTTGGGTAAAATGGAGGCTCAGTTGAACAACATTAAAGTTTTGGGATTAAATTGAAAAGGGGCTAAAGTCTGGAGGGTCAATTTGTGATTTTTTGGAAAGTTTGGATCATATATGGGTTTCCAACCCTAATTCCTCATTAACCCGTCTGCCCCCTTTCTTTTTCTCTCCTTTCTCTCTTTCTTCTTCTTTCTCTTTCCCCAAATCAAAAAAATCGACCAACAACAATCGGCAAAACGGCGCAGCACCGGCGATGGGGCGGCCATTGAGGCATCATTTTTCTCTCTCTCGATTTCTCTGAACTTCGGTGGCAACGGCGAGGCCGACAGCCCCTCTCCAACCGGCCAAACAGAAAACGGCGCAGCAATCGGGCGATTGGCGAAGGCGGCGAACGGCGACCCGTGGCGGCGGTGTGACGGCGACGCTCCAATCGGCCGGCAATTTCTCCGCCTTCTCCGAAGTCAGAATCGGCAAGGGCGCAGCACTTCTTCGGGCCATAGAGGAGTTCGCTGGGACCCACGTCGGGCCGGTCGGTTCTTCTGGGGGTAGGGTTTCTGGCCGCCTCCGCGGACCTCGGCGCGGGTGGAGGGTGGAG
>BMAC01000386.1:183338-221673 GCA_014905375.1 Phtheirospermum japonicum
CGCGGAGCTGGACGGAGCAGACAATCCAGTCAACCTGGACGAACGAGAATTGGGCAGACAACTGAGCAAATCCTAACTGCAAAATATATGATGCGTGAGGCAGTAGGATTATGATATGTATGCGAGAGCTCTCTTAGAAACGTGTTTTGATGTATGCAAAAGTCACTTTACACTATGTGGGAGTTGGTATTTATAGATATGAGGGACCCTTAAACAAGGTAGGAAATCTATAGGAATTAGGATTCATAATACAAGCCAATCTCCTTATCTTGCTCAATAAGAAAGACTTAGAAGCTTCCAGAAGAGGCCCTAAGCACATTAAATAGTTTGCGGTCCACCATCTATAATAATTTGATTTCCACAAAATAATGAATTCGTTGTATCTTGGGAGGTTCATTGCTATCAAACCGTGAGCACGTAGTACGGGGCAATAAGAATTTTAAGGAAAGAGTTCGCTCGCCTCGACGGTTAACTTTTCCTTTCGTTTCGTTATTTAATTATATTATATATTTATAATATACGTTTCGTTATTTAATTATATTATATATTTATAATATATTTGCTTGCATTAGATCTGTTAGTTCGATTGTTTCCCGATATTATCGCAATATATTACATATTTACCCAATAGTTTTTGTGTAGTATAATGCTCCTCTGGATACTACCACGCAAAACTGGTTTATGAAAAACCTTGTCATCTGATAATATTTATTTCAGGTACATAGATAGAAAATAGAGTGCTCTCAATCACTTCAATCAGGCTTTATCAATGGATCCATTATTATGGGCTTCTTATGCAGAACCTTGTTTTTATTTTTTTGGGTATGACAAAAAGTAATTTGAATTCTAATAATTTCTTAGAGATCTCTACACTTGTCTTATAGTCTCCAACTCTCCATCTGATAAAAGTAATAGTATTTTCAGCTTCTCTGTTAGCCATTTCTCATGCATGTATGTCAATCTCTTAAACTAAATCTAGGAAGGTAGAGGTTGGCCTTTATTAAACTTGGATAAAGACAATAAAAATTAGTACTACTTGTTGATATATTACATTGGAATAATCATTTGGCTGCATGCTAGGCCATGCTTTTCTGGGTTCAAAAAACGGAAGATGAGATCTCTTGGGAATTATTGGAGGCATGTTGTTTGAGCATGGTTCCTTTTATTTGAGCATGCAATGATACTACCGATAGATAGGGTTTGTAATCCTTATTTTATTAATCAGATAACTGGTATCATTTCAGGTGCGGCCGATGAAGCAACTTGAATCTTTGATGATGGAGCTTCTCTATGCATCCAAAAACACCTACATCGTGGACTGCCGACACCAAAGGAGGAGCATGCCATTGCTTCAAACATAATTTTGAACTCAGAAGATGTTAATTCGAGGAAGTTAAAACACATTTATATGTGAGAACAGTCAGGGAACAACTAATCAACCTATAAATGGTGGTCCTAGTTTTCCATATTATAATGGCTAGACATTTTCATGTATAATTGTGTATAACATGTAATTGTATAATACTAATAGTTTCTTCCCCTCTTTTTTCATGTAATTGTATAATACTAATAGTTTCTTCCCCTTTTTTTTCATTGAGAGTGAGGTGAGAGTTATATTTTTGGTCGTGGTTGGTTGCATTTTTTGGATTCCCCTCTAGTTCAAACTGTTGTAATTAACGGATCCATTTTTTTCGTGATTAGTGTCAATCACTTTTCGAACTATAGTTTTCATATACTGACTGGTAAATCGTGACCAAAATCATTAATACGAGATTATATTTTTGATTTTAATTTGGTTTTTGTTTCTGAAAATTAAATTGTTGGGGTTTTCTGCAAATAACGACATCGTTCGAGTCGCAGGTTATGGGATTGACCCGAATTTGAAGATCTACGAGTATGACGAGGCCGAGATCGAGAGTTTGAAGTTGCTGGTGTATGAACACGATGCTTGCATTAAATAAAGGGCAATAGGGCACTCAAGATAATTTTTGCAAATTTAAGGGGTGATTTGAGAAGTGGGAAAATGTAGGGTTTTTTTTTTTAATACGTACATTTGATATAAATTACATTGCTAGATTGTCTATACAGTGTAAATTGCAAACATGATGTTATTATTGTTGTTTTAAAGCTTATTGTTTGGTTTTAAAATTTAGAAAATCGACAAACTAAGTGGTAGTGGGGAATTTAGGTAGAGTTTGATAGCTATATTTTCATTCATTTTGAGATGAAATGTTTTATAACCCTCCACTGGCACTACTAAAGAGAGGCCTTTCCACGTCGTTTTTTTTCCATTTAAAGTCCATTTTGCAACGGACGTCTAAACCAACGACGTGGAATGTCACGAAACTGACGAAAAAGATTTGACTGTTCACGTCCGTTTTATTGAAAACTGACGTTGATTCTGTTACTTTTCACATCGGTTTATTTGCGAGCACCGATGTAGAATATGTGACCTTTCACGTCGATTTAAAACCGATGTTAAACGTAACATCGATTCGTTTAAGACCGATGTGGTGTTACGTTTTTTGAAAAAAAAAAAAGGGTACATTCATTTATACCATCCCACCAAATAAATAATATACTACAAACGTTAATTAAAAAACTGATCAGTGTTAACCGGTATAACATCTCTACTCATCCCCAATGTGCATGAAGAAAATATACGCACCTTAGATATAATAGCAATCAAAACATGCATTCAATTTTGGTCCATAACATGGTTGTGGTATTTTGGTCCCATACAGTTTTAGAATGTCACCCCAAAACAAAAGGAAATGAATATTGAAAAGAAACCAAACCAAACTGCGTATATGAGAAAGAACAAGACACAGACTAGTTGATGCTCCTCAACTCAATCAGACACAACTTTGTGAATCATTTCCGTGACCTCTTGCGTCGGCTTGTCTGCCCGGATATGGGCAACAACGCCTTTCTTAGAATAATAATCTATCACCTGCACACACAAATTACAACAGACATCAACAAATTGTTAATAATTAGATTTATTCTAATTAAAGATTGTAAATTAGATTTATTCTAATTAATTGGTACAGCGATAATTCGTGTTAACGAATTGTATAGGCTTGTTCTACGTGTCGTGAAGATAATTATAGCCTTTTGAATTTCTCAATTCCATTTATTGGTGAGTGAGAAATGATGCTTGGAAGTTGAACGGTTTGCTTTAATGCTTTATCGGTTATCCCACATTGAAGGTTAGTCAATGTGGAAGAGAGTTTAAAAATGATTACATTTCTTTAATGTACATCAAGTGGGCCAGAGAGTGTTGTGGGCTTTGTGTAAACGAAGTTCACGCGAGCTCTTGGACTTGGGTTCGCCAGTTCGCCTTCGGCGTAGCCGAGCGGATCCGAGCCCGAGCCCGGTCCCGAACCTCGGTCCTCGGGACTTGGGACTTGGGCAATTGGTCCGATTGAGTTGGTCCGTGTGGGGTTCGGGTTCTGGCTCAACCCTGGTTTCATTTTTTGGACCTTCACGCACCTGACCGTTACGTAACGGCTGGCTCTTGACCAGTCAGACGTTTTCAACTTTTGAATTTCAAACAGCAGACGTATCTGCACGTTGAACTCGTCCAGGTTCATGTCTGAAATAACTGACTGTTTGGACGCCATTAAGGTCGTCTTAATTGGCAGCTGTTGTAACCCTAATTTGAACCCCTATATAAGGGTGAGACTCCTGCATTCCCAGCCACTTTCCTTACGCATAAAAACACCTGAACACCTGGAACAGCATACATACTCATATTCAGCATATCATTTTCATAAGCTTAGTTCGTTTTCTTCCAGTTCGCCGGAGCTCTGGTATTTACGGTGCTGTAATACCAGAGACGAAGTCGTTTCATCTTTGGAGACGAATAGCCAAAACCGAAGGGCACTACCGGGGCTATTTCGTCTTGCGGACAGAGACTAAATCTCGACTCGACTTGAATTATTTATTTATTTTCTATTTTTTGATTTCTTTTTCCAGTTTTGTGCTCGGATTATTATAATTATTCCAACACAAATAAGCGATCTTGCATTCAAAAATCTCAAGACTCCAAATAGAAGAAGAAATTAACTCACAGGTTTAGTTTGCTGGTGAAATGTCTGCAGCCTTTGTTTGAGAACCTCGCGAGTATCATCTTTTCGTTGGATTAAAGGATCTCCCGTAACCTGTGGACCAAATATACATATATAATAATATTTTGAAATGATAAGAGAAGACCAAATTGAAAAACCAGCATAATTAATTAATTAATTAATTATAAATTACAAATAGCCCCCTGACATTTGTTTATTCGATACAAAATTGCAACCTGAAGGGGTATTTGTAGTTGTACATTCAAACGACATTTCAAAATTCTATCTATTAAAAATCTTTTAATTCCCGAAAATTCGTTTTCAAACCGTTCTAAAAAGGGTCCACCAAGAACACCTCCTTAAACTCTGCTTTAAAGGAAACTAGAATCCCAAATCTTAACATGGAAAAACTTAAAAGCATTTCAACAAATTCAAAGTCCAAAAAAATGAAACAACAGCAGGATAATAAACAAAGTTCAGCAATTTACCTCATCCCTGCACAGTTTTACTGCCGAAATTAAAACCTCATCACTCGCGAAACTCCTCATTCTTCTAATCAGTTCAGACCTATCAATCTTATGTTTCTGCTGACAAGGCATCAAACATACACACATTCAATTACCATCACATCGATTAGCGTCCACGTATGTAAAATTCAAGATTAACAGAAAAAGTCCCAAAAACGCGTACCCGGAAATCATTGTACCACTTCAAAACCAATCCTGTTTTCGAAGGATGCAAAAACTTGGACAGGGCATTCAACAGAATCGAGAACCTAATGATCGGTGAATTGGGCTTTCTGGCACAATCACGGGTTATACGGTGATTGCCTGTTGAAGAAGCGGACTTAAAACTGATGACGTAATTTGGCAAAATGTGGGAATTCATATATGCACTCCAGATTATGTATTTTCTTGGCGTCAGGGGGTTATCGATTCCGGAGTCAAAATCGGTGGAACTTGGATACAGTTGTTCGGACCCTGCACGGATTGTTTCAGTGTTTCCCAATATAATGCGACATAGCAGCATGTGTTTAATGCAATTTTCATCTTCTTTTGCCCTCAACGCACTGCAAAACATTGAGAAATTGTAAGGAAATGCTAAGCCTATTCAAGAATTTTATTTAATTAATAATAACTATAGCCCCTCCAAATTCAATGTATCCTTGATTTATATGAAGCCACAACACACTAGCACATGAAGAGATTTCCAAGAACATTTATATATGGCATATATTATAAACCATATAGTTTAAATGCAATGATGGGATAGGTAATAGCTTTTTTATAAAAAATAAATTTCAAATTCAATTTAATAGACCTTATTTATACTTGTTATGTAATTATCTACACTCAAAAGGCAGAAATCTATGCAATAAGTAATTGGATAACAGTTCGACCTTTTATAATTTGATCTTAAAAAATAATTTCAAAAATCATTGTTCTATTGATGTTTGTGTTAACAATAATCTAAATCGATATCAAAAAACATATATCAAATTCGATGTTAAAGTTAAATGGATCTTTAAAAAAAACAAAACAAAAAAAAAAACTACTACTCTATTGATGTTTGTGGCAGCATATATATTATTGGAAAAGTCTACAGTGCCTTCAAGACACCATACCTCCACCCCCTCCTGCATTTACAACCTTAGATCTTTTAATATAAAAAACCTAAACTTGATCTAATGGTTACTATTGAGCCTCATGAAGTGAGGAATGGTACCGTGAAGTCACCGTAGAAGTTCCCTATATTATTATATATATATAATTCAATGTGAAAGTCAAATTGGACCTTAAAAACCAAAATTAAAAAAAGATAATGTTCTATTGATGTTTGCGGTAATCTAACCCGATATCAAAACCAGGAAAAAAAAAAGGAAAATATATTGTTCTTTTCGTTAGTCAGAAGATCCTTCTAATCTAATCACATTTGAAAACTAAAACAAAATAACAAAAAAGAAAGGTAAATCAGAAACTCAGAGCAAAATGCAGAGAGATTAAAATACAGAAAATCCATTTTAATTTTCAAAAAAAAGAATTTATGGTTTTTACGTATCGATTAGAAGTAAGTACGTCTCAAATCCTTAAAATCCAACACAAACATATAATTTCACATGGTTATACCCAAACCCTAACCCTAACCTTATCGATTAGAAGTAAGTACGTCTCAACTCCTTAAAATTTCATACGGCATAGCCCGTCTTCCTCCAAACAGTGTTATATATACATATAAAATAGTGAAAATATATGAATTTTTCTAATAAAATAATACTTGGGCCCACCCCACTTTGTCCGTCTGGCTCCACAATTGGTGAGAACTGAAACAACAGCAACTTAAGGCCACATAAAATTACAGTACGTCATTGTGCTTTACTGACTAATTAAAGATAATAAACATGGCACCCTTTGATAGTTGTCATGTTTAGCACACTTTGATTGAATAACAAACGCATTTCATTGCACAATAAAACACATGAGCAATGAACAAATATAAGATTCAGCTTGTATGAGCCGTTATCTCGACATTGATACCCAGAATGAGCGTATGAACCACCTAATCTTATATTACATTCAATGAAAAACTTCAAACTATTTTATTAATGGAAACACACAGAGTAGGCTCTAAAAAGAATTAGGTTGTGGAAAATAGCAAAATTACATTAATGCTATGACACAAATTGCCCATGAAATAATTGCTCACAAAAAAGAATCAGTACATTACTACATTGACAATAAAGACCTGAAAGTGAATTGTTTTTTATAATGTTATTGTAAAAAGAACAACAAGTTACCTTTTCAAAAAATAAGAGACACAAATATAGGGGGGAAATGTACGTACGTATTAAGATGTGTCTTGATATCCAACTCCCTCTTGTATGTATTTGAATCTAAAATATAAACCTAATTCTTGAGAGAACATATCACTAGCAGCACCCAGTAAAGGAAAAAAGGACAAGAAATAGTCTCTCTTACTCGTCTAGGTATGGTGCTAGAATGAATGTTCTGCTAAACATTGCATTGAAGGCACCAACCAAGTACGACGTCACAGCATTCGGGCTAGTTAATATGTTTTTTTTTTTTGCAGATTTGCGCTGGACAAAGAAATCCGAAAACACCGGTGCAAAGACTCTCAGCCAACCTACTAAGACATCTGTAAATCATTATAGTAGATTCAAAACTAAATAAATTTAAACTAAATATTGAAATAATTGATAAGGAAAAAGAAAGCTCGTACCACGCCAAGACTTGCACAACAACAATACTAATCCACCCCATTCTGGAAGACGGTGTGCTCTAGGTCCATAGAGACATAGTCCACATGTACGGGCATCGATAGAATCAACGAGAGTAGCTCTTTGGAATAAGCTCCCAAAGTCTCCAAGACCACGTCATCAACAAGAGGTGGCCTTGGTTTGGTTGCAGATTGCTCACCACTTGTCTCCATTTGACTTGTTTTTTGTTTCTTCGAATATGGCCTTGTAAGTTCTTGTACATATGGCCATGATTGAGCATACCAAAACTAAATCAATAATTGGTGAAATGAAAACATATATTATTACCTCTCTTGCCTGAACCAAACTAACCGGCCACTGCAAAAAGTTAACTAAAACTTCACCCACGTGCTTCTTTTCTGGATGAGTTGTCACCGGTAGAGGAAGTTCTGTTGCACCCTCAACAACTTCATCTACTGAAACCTTCACATGACCGGGTGACACCTTCTGATGATGCATGATCGTGTCCTCCTTGGTTGGGTAAACCATCCCCTTGGCAACAACTTTTATATCCCCCAGAATGGACAGGGCCAGGCGGCACTCGGTTGGACTCTATTACTCAAAGTAGACTAAAGTTAATGGTATGGAAAAAATGATTATATTCTGATGATGAATACAAATTAAAACTTGATGATAACGAGTTCGAGTTTTATAGGTTATACCGTAATGGCCTGAGTATATGCAGGTATTGACAACGCAAAAATGCAAAAATCTCCATACCGTAACGGCCTGAGAATATTATATATATAACAAACCTAATTACTTTCAGCCCCTTTAGTCTTTTATTCACATTCTTGATACAGGTAAAAATATGTTTTAATTATGAAAATAGAATCTGGTAATAATACGATCCAATGCCATCAATAGGCAATAATTAAAACTACTCTCTAATGAAAGGACGAGCAAAAAATGAGACTTCATATTTTCTAATACATGAATAATGCAAAGACGACTCTGAAAAGGATAATGTATAATGAATCTTGACTAAGAATTACTTATTTATCAACTACCAAGGTGCTTGAATGAGTATATTTGTGAAAATACACTACATATTATCTAATTTATACCTCAACCATAGGAAATGGAGTCCCACCAACCGGTTGGCAACTACTATGTGGATCACCTTGCGTTGGCGTGTGGAAATCAGCCCTCTCGTCAAATTTTGATGGCACGTTGTGGTGAATAACCGGATTCTGCGGACCTTGGTTATTCACTTGCTCATACAGCCGGTTGAATTGAGCTTTTAGAGCATCAAACTTGCTCTGCATCTGCTGTGTGATTTCTTGTGTCAGAGCCGCCCTAACCTCGTCCACCGACACCACTCCACTCTGTCTCCTACTTGTCTGACTCGGTCGACCAAAAACAGACCTCACGTTCACGTGGCTACTTACACCTCGCACCCGACCCGGGTGCTCCTTCTTCCCTAGAGATGCATTCAATATGTCATCGTGCCTCTGCGGTAGAAACGTCCCTTCCCTGACTTCTCGAGCCTTCTCTACCTGTTTCAAGAAATGATAAACATCATCTAATACACTTTCCCCATGCCATTAAGTAAGTAGTTCCAAAAAAATATATTCTTCCAAAAAATATAATTACCATTTTATCAACCACCCCGTTCGTTTTGCTCATTCTGGATATCATAATTTTCCTTTTCATCTTTCTTAATTCTTGCTTGAACCCAATCCAAGTTGCGATCATCCGCAGCTATACTCGAGCTGAGCAAAGCACATGAAGACAAAGAAGAGAGAGGGTCTGATACAACCCACTTAGCTTTTGCATTAGCATATCCACCGGGTCCTAAAAAGTGCGGATGCTGGTTGTGAGACTGGCTCTCCCGAGCTTTCCTACTTTTTTCCTAGTAAAGAAATTTTAGGAAAATATTAGATATATATTTCTGGTGATTTTTTTAAAAAAAGGTAATACACTGTACATGCCTTGAATTCTTCAGATTGATGTTCATTAACGAATTTCTCCCACTGATCAGTTGTAATGGAAGGATACAACTGGGATGTATGATCATATTTTGGGTGTTTCCTCTTTATCAAGTCACGCACTAACCGCGACTTGAAAGCGGTCCACCTCACTCCCGCAACCTTCAGAAAGTGCTTCTTCTTTTCATCACCTTCAATATTGAACTCTTTCTGAATAAACAAGAAACATACATATATATATTAACACATGTTTTCATTAACAAATAATTTACTATAAAAGTTGATTATTATATACCTGCAAATCCTCCCAAATCACATCCTTAAGACCAATCTCGACGTGTTTCCACTCGTCGATGTTAATATCCACATGCGACCGAACTAGAGAACCTAGGTAATTCTTGAAATCGACAGCATATTTCCCGTTGGATTTATTTGTATCATCGAATTCGACATGCTTTTGCTCTGATGGCTTGTTTTTCATTTTAATGCATGTCATTGATCCTCTAGATCTTCTTCTCACAGACTCATCTTCACATTGGGTGCTCGAAGAATCAGTCATGACTCTGTGCCGTTAGTTGATAAAATTCTTAAAATATTAGATGAAAAATATAATTTATACGGCGATGAAAGCTAACACGTCAATCGACAACTAGTGTGAAGACATCAAAAGCTTTAAACAGATTACAAGAGTGAAAACAGATACTTTGATGATTCTAGCAGCTACAGACAACTAAGAATCATATCAACAACTTTTGTGAAGGTACTTACCGCATAACAAATAGTTCAAGAGGGTTCAAATAGCTTGTGACCAGGATGTCCAAAATACGACAGTGAAATTAATCATCAAATAAATGGCATCAACCATTATCACTAATTCACTACAGATGGACTCTATATATCCCTCAAAGTACGTTAACTGATGATCTTCATGTGGGTGTGTGAATTAATTTTTCTTGTATTTTGCATAAGGCAGCAACTAAATTTAATATGATAATTAAACCTGTCATAAACATTGGAAATGAATGGAATTCAGAGGTCCGGTCTTCAACATAAATACTGAACAAATACCTAATCAACATGAAAGGTCCGACTTGAAAGGTCTCAGTCCTACATGAAAGGTCCGATTTGGCTACCGGAAGTGGAAAATGCTTGTGGTAAAAATTCTTAGTTCCAACACCAATTACCAACTAAGAGAATTTAACTTTATACACCTAAACATTACCCAAACATGTAAATTAACGAACTGAAGAAGTACCAAAACATACATTCTTGCGCAATTTGTGGCAGGCGAGGATGAACTAGGCGACGGGGAATTCACGACGAACAGCAGGTGAGGTTGAATGAATCGTCTTCTTTTCCAAAATGTTACTTCTGAATATCTGGTGGATTTTTGGAGTGGGAAATATGAAAATTTTGGACTAAAATTTATTTCAAAAACCTAGTTTTCGTGTATTTGGGGGCAAAATTGGACTTTTCAGAGGCTACGAACCACGTAGGTTCGAATTCCTCCCTCGCCCACGGATTGCCGAATTCCACGAGTATATGCATCGGTTGTAAAAAAACAACCGATGCTCATAAGTTTATTAGACAACTAAAGTTGGTTGTTAGTAATAACCGATGCCTATAATAGTAAATATTTTACAAAAAGTCCCGCGTTCCCCTGCCTTCCAGAAGCAAACATTATCCCTTCCAAACCTCTACAAAGTCTTGAACATAAAAGTGGATCTTCCCCAAGAAATCTTGATGGACATATTCTTACGCCTCCCTACGAAATCGATAGGCAGGCTCAGGTCTTTATCAAAAACATGGTGCAACTTGCTCTCCACCCCACAGTTCATCAAATCCCACCTCACTCGAAAAACACCCCGCCAAGAATATCTCACTCTCATCACCCCATCTAACATCATTCGCTCCATCGAAGTCATAAAAGGAAACATTAGCACGATTTCAAGAGAGCTCGACTTCCCAGGTGTGTGAAGATTAGTTTTGGGTTCATGCGATGGGTTATTACTGCTACTCAATCTAACTGGTGGGATGGTTTTGGTGAACCCCATTACTCTGGAGAAGGTGGGACTACCTCCTCCACCTTTGGTTAGGGGTGAGACTACCCATGTCGCATGTGGATACGGGTATGATAGTGCTAGAGATGATTATAGGGTGGTTTTACTTTCTTATTGCGATTTGGATTATGATGGCCCATTCGTGCCTAACCGTTGGGATGGTGCATATGTGTACTCTGTGAAAACGAGTGTCTAGAAAAGGCTTAAGACCTCATCTTATGGTAATTTAGTAATTTTCATCCCCTGCGGAATGTTTTTCAACGGGGCTATCCATTGGTTGCATTATAAGATGAGTGAATTCGGAAAGATGGATTTTGTAATCATTGCTTTAGATTTGGTTAAAGAGGCATATTTCGAAATCACTCCACCTGTTGGTGTCCATGTGGTTAGCGAGTTTTCAACAAATGCACTTGTGGTTTTTGGGGGATGTCCTCTTTTGGTGGATAGGGAAACCAGTGACCAAAGAACGGATGTTTGGCTTATGAAAGAGTATGGTGTGGCAGGGTCTTGGACGAAACTCAGCATTTATTGTAATGGAGTTTTATCTCGGTTCACGCCTTTGTGTTTTGTTGGAGATGAGGAGGAGGAGCTTGTTTTGATGGCTAGAACTCGTTTGGTTGTTTATAACGTAAAAGATAGATCATTGAGGTTCTTGGCCGTCGATAATGGGGGTTATGATCAATTTCAAGACAAAGGCTACTTTACGGAGAGTCTCGTTTCGCCTGCCTTTTGCAGTCGCCACGGTAATTTTATTGGCAATAAAATTAAAACATAATTATATCTTTTTAAAGACTTGTTTGTTCATTTAAGTCTAAAATTTTACTATCACAAAATTAAACTCCGATAAAAGGTACGAAATTTGATTGAGTAATTACGAATTCTGGAAATTTAGGGCCAAAATATAAATTTTATAAATCTTAGGGTGCAATTTGAAAATTCCAAAAACTATTTGTAATAAAATTACCATATTTCAGTCTACGAGTGCTATTTCGACAATATTTTGGAAATGACGTGGAGGCAAACGTCTGAGTTCATTGTGGGAAGAGGAAAATGCAATTGTGATGATGATGTCGTTTGTCGGACATCATGGACCGACCTCAATCCCGGGAGGAGATATATAAGTTGTCCAAGATTTCTTGTAAGTGTTGAATTTCTTTCCTATTTTTAAATATTAGGGCTAATAATGATTTGGGGGTTTGGGGTTTGTATAAGATGTTAACATGGGGTCGATTGATTGTAGTTAAAATAACTGTTACTTAAGATTTGTGTGGGTGTGTCGTGATTTTGCTTGATTTTTCTGATAGTCTTCATTTTTGGTAGTTAAAAGGGTTGTTTTCATTAATTTTGATTGGAGTAAATAATATTGTAGGAACCTGAAGGGTGCAAGTTTTTCAAATGGCTTGAGGACCCACTATGCCCAAGAGCTACTCAAATTATTCCCGAACTTTTAAGACAAGCAAATAAGTTTGAAGCTGAAGTTCAAGTGTTGGAGACGTAAAGAGACTTGAATTAGATGTGAAGAAGTATGAAACAAACCTGAAAGCACTTGCAGCTGAAAATTGTAAGCTTGAAGAATATGTTAAGAAGAAGCGAAATCGGGAACGTTGATTGTGCACGGCGCTTTTGATTACTTGGTTTATTATCTGGATCAAAAACAGCTAAAGGTGTCTCTAGGGTGTATGTGGTTTTAGTGTGTTGTACGCCGTTTATTGTTTGCCTTGCTAGGGTTCTAAAACCGAGAAAGGGAATTTGCTAATGTGATTGTTCCGTTGTTCATGTGTTGGGATCGGAAGAGTATTATTTTTTAATCGAAGAATAAATTAATCCATTTTGTATGTTTCTTATTTTCGAGAGAAGTTAAAAAATGGAATCTTGAGTTAATTGAGCAACTCTCAATCAATTAATCGAACACAGGGGATTTGTTAATAAAAGTTAGGAGAAGAGAACAAATAAACCAATCTTAAAGGTTATTAAATGCTTGACACATAAATAAAAAGGCTATAAAGTAATTAATTTTTGGCCTCATAACAACCATTAGTGTGAAAGATTAAGCATTCACCATAATATTACATCCAATGAACATCGTCCAAACACATCTAATTCCCCATTACATCTGATTCCATCCTAAACACATCTAAATATGCAACGACAAAACAAAAACTAAAGATGGGAGATCCACGAGATGAAGGGCGAAGGTTGAGTCGAGTGGCAAACATAAGTCTTCAAGCATCTTCTGGCAGCCAGTAAGGACATGGCGATCATCTGATGCCCAGCTTGATACATCAACAACCCAACGTCGATCAGCAAACCCTAGAATTGTAGCCTTCACCTGATGACCATTACCTCCTGGGACCACATGCTCAGTCCAGAAGTCCTTTGGAATGGCCTATAAAAAGCTCTCATGATTAGAAGCTGCTAACGTCATATCAATAATTGGTGGAAAGTGTATTAGTTGCAGATACGGTAAAAAATCTTCAACTTACTATTCGTCCACGCTCTAGAACAGTCTTCGATACTGGTACTTTGAAAGAAGGAAAATGAGTCAGCTCAATGTCAGGATCTTTCACACCTACAAAGCGATTGCTTGTAACGCCTTTGCCGTCAAAGACTATTGCGTCAAAAATATAAAGCTCATTATTTATAAGACAACAGAATAGTCCTCTTTAATTTTGTTGTCATCCACAAAACCGAGCCACTCCCCTGTGAACCGCGCCTACGATAAACAAACATACAAAAACACACACAAAAAAAGAGTATAAATTCAAACTCTCAGTCGTATCTAGTTTGCAGAAACTTAAACAACACATCAAGAATAACATTATTATATACATACGAAGAAATACAATTAATAATCCGTCGTATCACCGTCTTGAACACAGAAGAACACAAATAACACAAATCGAATAAGGGTACTTAACACGCAAAGTTGTTCATCAACAAACTTGAGTTAGTTACGGAGAGAACAAACCTGGTCACCATCTTCACCAAACAACTCCACTGTGAAATCCCAAGTCTGCCTGATGGGATTGTGCAATTTAAAATCCTTGCTCGCACTACTACAAAAACAGCTTTCTAAGGCTGTTAATTAAAAGCGGTTCACTGAAACCGCCTTAAAAATACTTTTAACGGCGTTTATGGCTATAACCGCCGTTAAAAAGGTCTTTTTACGGCGGTTTTCCTAAAAATCGACGTTAAAATTGGAAATCAACTGATTTTAACGGTGGTTTACTATGAACCGTCGTAAAAGTGACATAATCTACGGCGGTTACTTCAGAACCGCCTTAAAATCTCAGATATTCCACGACGGTTTTTTAGGAACCTCCGTAAGAACTGGAGGCTTACTTATTTTAACGGTGGTTTATAAATAACCGACGTTAATCCAGCTTATTTTTAATATATTAAAATAGTCCCCACCCATCTCACGCCTTCATATCCTCTCTCTTTCGTTTTCTTTTTATTATTTCTTTTTCCAATTCTTGCGGCTGTGAGCAAGACAGTCGGTTCCCCTCCTCCACTAGGTGTACGACGCCGGCCACCTCCCCTTTTCTCTCTCTCTTTTTCCCAAGCCATAGCCGCAAGCTTCCCCTCCCTCTCCACCTGACCTCTCTGCAGCTTCCTCTTTATTATATTTCTTTTTCCAATTCTTGCGGCTGTGAGAAAGACAGTCGGTTCCCCTCCTCCACTAGGTGTACGACGCCGGCCACCGCCCCCTCTCTTTTTCCCAAGCCATAGCCGCAAGCTTCCCCTCCCGCTCCACCTGACCTCTCTGCAGCTTCCTCCTCTTCCAACAACCACCAATCAAAACCCTAATCCCACCAATCAGAACCTTAACCCCGAACTACTAGGCGGAAAATCAAACCCAATTCTTAGGTAAAACCCCCAATACGTGTGTGTGTGAGAGGAACCTTGCCCAATTTTGACGTCGGCGAGGTTAGGGTTTCGGGATTGGGGCTGAGACTACCACGATGGTTAACGGGTGTTTTCCGGTGGATCTACCAGTGACTGTGGGCTGAGCGTCAGGTTTGCTACGAGTTTAAGGCAAACGAGGAGATCTGAGCGGGCATCTCTTGTTCCTTCGTTTGTTGGCATCCAGTCACGTTGGTGCCGCGGCGGTGCTTTGCCAGGTTCTGCATCCTAAGAATCCATTTGCTCCGACTTTGCATTTTAATTACCGCTATTTTGAGACTGATGTAACACCTTACAATTATCTTTGAGTTAGCTTGATTTTCAAATTTCAGATATATAATTTCTTTAAATAAAGAGTTCAAATTAGTCTTTATTTAATAACATCTTGCTCGTATTCCAGATGCTCCAGGAGCACCAAGACAATGGTGGTTTGGTGGAGGCACATATTTGACACCTGCTTACATTTTTGAGGAGGACGTCAAACATTTCTGTTCGGTATGATATGAACATCCGTCTCACCATTAATCAGATTGTACACGTTTTGTGGTTTATTAAGAAATCAATATCGTTGATATTGCTTATATTTTATTCAAAACATAAACAGGTGTCATCTTTTGAATTTCTGAAAGTTCGTATGAGTTTTTTGAATTTCTTATGTGCTGTCATATTGGGTTTTTTTTATTAACTCTCTTTTCTAATAAGGACCCCCATCACATCTTTATTAATGTTTTTTCTTTTTGGTTCCTATCCCAGATTGCAGAACCTTCAAAGATAAGGACCGAATCTCTAACCAAGGACAATGGTGAGAGCGAAGAATCCACCGCTGCTGCTGGTCTTATTGAAAAGTTGAGTGTTGAGGGAAATGACAAGGAAGACAAACCAGAGCCCAAGAATGCACCTTCGTCTTCAGTAGAGAAGAAAAAGAAGGAGGATGACAATGAGAAACAGGAAAATCCTGAAACTAAGGAGTAAGGCCTTTGATAAGCTTGTTTGGTTTTTTGTTGACAAAAATGGTTGAAGTATGATGGGTTATTTAAGTGAATTAGCCCAGTGCCAGATTATAATTATGAAAAATGGTGTCATTTGTGTTTTGGTTTGTTTACTGGTTACTTGTGGGTCGGTCGGTCATTCTCAAATGGTGTGTTTGGTGCTTCAGAGTTTGATTTACCTTGATATTTGTTGTTTTTATTAGTCTTCTTTTCTCAGTCTGTCCAGCATGTAATTTTAAACGGGGTGCATTACCCAAGCAAATATGGTTATTTTGATTTTGTGGTCTTTATTTTTTATATTTTTTTTTTTGGTTTTCTTTGTGGTTTTTACTTTTTTTTAACTCGGATTAGAGAAATGCCTCTTGATTTGGTTGTTCGTTTCTAATATTAACGAATATATTGTCTAAGATTGAATTGAGTTGTATTCAGTTCCTGATAGCCAGCATTATGGTGAGGATTTCGTTTTCTACTATATGAACCTGATGGGTATTTGAGTTTCATGAGAAAACTCGAAAGTTATTATTATTTTTTTTTTGCAAATCTCTCTCTCTCTCTCTCTCTCTCTCTCTCTATATGTTTATATATATGTGTGCGTATATATACTTGAATGTGTTTTTTAGGAAATTATTGGACGATCGTTATGCATTTTGTAGGAATTCTGCAGAATAGTTTGGTCATTTAGCTTTACACAATAGTGAATTATTATTACACATTAGAGCACAATCTACATCTACATTGTTAAATCATGTAGGGTTTGTTTGTTGGCTAATTGATGTTGTCTTTTAGTGAAAAATAGTACAAATTTCGGGAACATGACTCATTTCAATAATGATTTTGGTGGTTCTGTGCAGTTCTGAAACTGGTGTGCTGCGAGACGGAGATCTCGACGGGGAAGAGCGTGAGGACGCTAGGGTCGAGGAGTGGGGAGAATGGGTGTTTCGTGCTGTGGCGGATGTCGCCGGGGATGTGGTCGCTCGAGCTGTCCGTCGGCGGGAATAAGGTGGTCGCCGGCAGTGACGGCAAGACGGTGTGGCGGCACACGCTGTGGCTCGGCACGCATGCATTATTCAGGTACTTGGTTTTTAATTAATATTGCAATTTTCATTTATTTTTCTGTATCATCTATGTCTGATTATAATTACTATTCATTTTCCTTTTTATCTTTCTCCCACTTTTTCATGAGTTTTGTATTCAATTGTGGGTTGTTTGGCTAGATATATGGGTGACAAATTCTGGATTTGGTTTCTTTTTTCTTTTTTTTAATGAAATATTTGAGTATCTAATTGGTAGAAAGATAAAGTTTTAATTGCTTTTATTCATTTTTTTAATTATTTTATTCAAACTTTTTACCGTATCTGTAAATTTCATTGTTTCAATTTTTTACCCAAAATTAAAATCATAGTAGTAATCTTTTAATCTGTTTCTTTTTTCTGCCATGCCCTTTTTGCCTTCCTGGGTCTGTGTTCTTTTTATTTAATTACAAAACTTATCTGAAACTTGGTCTAATTACAATAAAATACTATTTATTTTTCAAAATTGTAAATAGCCCTTGATATTTGATTCTCTATTGTTAATTAACCCTCAACACTGAGTGTTAAATTCTTATTAGGCCAGTAAAAATTAAAAAAGAGAGCGTTTTGTTGTAATTTTGAATGATAATTTGGTCTTTCTGTAATTACACCAAACCTCATGGGCTGTTATTCTAATTATACATTTCTATGCTCTCCTCTGTTCTCTCTCTTCACAGCATATAAGTAAAAGATTCTAACCGTATTTCATATTATTCTAGTCCCAGATAGTCAGAAGTAAAGACCATGATTCAATTTGCAAAATTAAAAAGGTTATGATTTTATTTGCCAAGTTTTAAAAGTCATGTTAAATTTGCAAATTTGAAAAAAGTTGTGATTTTTGACATTGATCGTAATTAGTTCAGATCATAATTATCCTTTGTAAATTATTTTGTTTTCATGCATTAATATTAATTGTTTTCTTTTTTTTAGAGCCTTGGGAGAATTGAGTGATTGCGTGAGCATGAAGAGAAGTGGAGTAGATGATCACTTAGGCGTATCGGCGATGAAGATGAAAAAGATAAAGGGTAGACGAAAACTTAACCCTTAAAAAACTAAAAAAAGAGATCGGAATACGATAATTTGGGCCTACCTAACGGAAAACTATAATTTGGCACAAGTTTTTGTCGAAAGAAATGTATGGAATACTAATAATTGAAGATTCATTTATTTATTATTATTTTTTTGTGAGTTCAAACTTCTGAGAACTAGGCTAAGCTTTGAGACTAAACACAAAATAAAGAAGCAAACATTTGCGTGACGTTAATTGTGTTATGCAGTTATTTCTAATTTGCAGTTCTGTTTAGTGAGCATCAATTTCATTCTTTTGTTTACACTGTGGGACCCGACAATAAAACAGACAAATTCTGTTATATTGAGAATATTTAGTTGGATTAGCTCCAAGGAGTTGTAAGTTTACTATTAAGATTGACCGTTTTGCTTCTGAATCATTGGACTATTTTCTTGATTTAGGTGCTTTGTTGCGTACTAATACAATGATTGAGTTGTTCATAATAGGCACAAAGAGCAAGAGGGAAACTAATACAGGAAGTGAGAGACAATTTCAAAGTCGATGCCTTTGTTGGTAACGCAAAGGACTGGGAACTGGTTTGCGTCGGCAATTTCGTGGGCATGCCCGTAATTGTTGTGCCGACAGGGTTTAAGAAAATATCTGATGCCCCTTCAGATGAAACTCAAAGGAAAAGTACAGTCACGACAGGTGTTTATCCTCCACCTGGGCATGATCACATTGTAAGTTTTCCTTTTTTCTGACAACTAAGGGCGCGTTTGGGTATGTGTGCGTATGTTTATATTCTTGTTTAGAGAATAGTGCTAAAACTTTTAGAAGAAGGATGAAGTTATAATGATGAAATTGAACTGATGTCGAAGTAATTAAATAATAATTTTATACTTTTATTTTTAAGAGCAATTGCCTATTTTTATTTGCTGATAAAAAATGAAAATTGCTGGTATCTGATGGAGCTCTAAGACTTTGTTCTTTTGTCCAACCTTACATGAGTGTTTTGTTGCATCAACGATTTATCAATGACTATTAAAATGAATTTTGTTCAACTTCCTCTATTTCTTTAATCAATTCAGGCATTGGCATTGGCAATGGCTTATCTGTCAGCGACGGACCATCACAAGCAGTGCCCGCCTATTGATGATATAGGGCCCGGTGACTCAATCCCAAATCCACCCTCAAGAATTGTACCACCCAGACAATTACGTCGTCAAGGGTTTTATTTCCAGGCAATTAACCTTTTTTTTGGCACGTAACTAATAGTTAACTTGTTTGTATTGCATTCTGTTCTTAGTCGAAGCTCTTGTGAACGTACAATCTTTGTGTTATATCTATGCGAACCTTTATTTCTGCCGCAATATATTGTCTGGCATCTTTTCAAATTATGCCCGGGGTCATTGGTGATTTTTCATAATAATAGCTCAGAATACTTAACATTTTATCCACATAACTACTACACCTGTAAGAAGTTTTGGGAAGTATTATTGTCTTTGTACTCTATTTGTTGTTAACTTTGGGTTTTTGTCGTCTTGATAATTGTTTTTGCGGTGGATTTAAAAAGGTGCAACTGCTTTCATTTCTTTTTTTAAAATTTTTTTCTACTATCTAGAAGGTAATTTTCAATGACCGTTCTGGAAAAATGACTTTCTAGACGGTAATTTTTAGAAACCGCCGTAAAATATTCGTTCTAGAAAACAGAATATCTAGAAGGTATTTTTCAAAAACCGCCATAAAATCCACCGCCGTTTTTCTTTTCAGCGGTTCCTAAACCGCCGCAAAAAGCATCACTTTCTACGGCGGTTCAAGAAAAAACTGCCGTAAAATTTTACGGCGGTCGATATAAGGGCGGTTCAAAAACCGCCATAAAAACCTCTAAAAAACTGCCTTTGTTTGTCTGTTCTGCAGTAGTGTCGGAAGCTTTGCAAAAAATGGACGATTTTCTGCGGGATATGCTGCAATTGTGTCGACAATTATTAAGAATTACAAAAAATCATACAAACAAACAATAATCAGTGACATCGACATGAGGATTGTCTTGGTGAATGTCGGAATTAAAGTCATCCTTAATCTGGGATATAAGATAATTTGGCAAGATGTGTGGACGAATTTTTCAAGGCCAATTTTGTGTTGTCCAAGGTATATTATCGTAAAAATTAGGGTTAAGCATTGGTTGTTGGACAAGAGCCGATGCATATTCATCGTTGGTAAGAAAAGCGCGGGAAAATATCTAACCAGAAGGTCAACCAATATTATATGCACCGGTTGTTTTCATGCAAAACCGATCCTATGGACATACTTTAAGCATCGATCCTATTGGTAATAACCGATGCTACTGTTAAGATCTTAGGAAAATAAAAAATAAAACTTTAGACAGGCTACGGGCAGGCCCTAGCCAATCCGATTAAAGATCAAAGCTCGGGTTAAAATCAAAGCTCGGGCTACGCCTCATGTCCAACAAGAAAAGCAAATCTAGGCCCAAGAGCTCAATAGTGATTCCCCGAAACAGGGGTTGATTCCGAATGGCCCAGGAGGAGAACATTTTTAATTTGCCAAATTTCCTCTTAGAAAGGTGATGTGGGATAGGCGGGGTTATGCAGTAAAGGAAGCTGCTGGTGGGATTACATTGAAGATTGTTCATTTTCATGTTGTGTACCAAATTATGATGTATGCCAAACGATTGTTGTTAATAATTGCCAATTTGAATGGCTTTGTAATTTTTTTTTTTGCTGGTGTTTCAAATTGCTTTCTTTTTCCAACTGGTTGCTACCATTTTTTTTAAATATAATTTTGCATTTTTGGCATATCAAATATAGCCTGAAATGAATATAGTTTGCTAGATCAATATTGATTTATATATACCAACGAAATGCTGTTTTTAATAAATATGTCTTGTAATAGAAGGTTGAAATAGAAATAAGCATAGAATTATTTGAAGTGAGCTTTTTCCATGGACATACTTTAAGCATCGGTCGTAATGGTAATAACCGATGCTACTGTTAAGATCTTAGGAAACAGCCAAAACCAAAAATAAAAAAACTTTAAACAGACTACGGTTAGGCCCTAGCCAATTCGATTAAAAATCAAATCCCGGGCCACGCACCATGTCCATCAAGCAAAGCAGTTCTAGGCCAAGTTGAGCCCAATAGTGATTCCCCGGACCAGGGGTTGATTCCGAATGTCCCAAGGGAGGAGAACATTTTTAAGTTTTCAAAGTTCCTCTTAGAAAGGCGATGTGGGATAGGTGAGATTTATACATTAAAGGAAAGCTGCTGGTGGGAAGGAATAAAAAGCAACCTTTTCATGTTCAAGAATTAAACAATATCAAACAACATCAAAAGGATGAAAACGACAAATAGTGGTAGAGGATATCAACACAAAACAGAAATTGCATTAAATAAACAAAGTACAACAGTTCATTCATTAAAAGAGAGTACAACAGTTCATTCATCTTCGTACTTCTTCAGTTTCTCCTTCAAAATTTTGCATTTTTGGCATCTCAAATATTGATATGTATATACCAACGAAATGCTGTTTTTAATAAATGTATCTAGTAATCAAAGGTTGAAACAGAAATAAGCATAGAATTATTTGTGCGAAAAAAAAATAGATTTGTACAATAATGACAAAATATATAATCAACCACAACATCAAGAAAGGATGAAAACGAAAAATAATGGTAGAGGATATCAACACAAAACGGAAATTTCATTAATAAACCATACGAAAAAAAAAAAATAAAAAATACAACAACAGTTCATTTGTCTTCATACTTCTTCAGCTTCTCCTTCAACACCTCGTTCTCAGCWGCCAAGTGATCCCTCTCTTGCTCATAGTGTTGGCTTTCGAGAAGAATCTCAACAATGTGGAATAATTGATCCATAAGTCTTTTCTGAGGCGGACTATCTCCACCTCGAGTTGTTCGACGAGTCCGGATGGACCAGCCTCATCGTCGCTGCTTTCGAACCCCGAGCTCGACATCGTATGATTAAGAAAGTCTGAGAAAATATGAAGGGAGAAGATTACAAAAGAAGAGAAAAATGAGTTGAAACTATTGCGATGGCAAATTTAAAAAGAAAGTTTAAGAGGTTGTGCAGCTCAAAAGACTGTGAAATTGATCATTCAATTGACATGACTTCAAAACACAAACCACCTTTCATCATAATTTCAGCTTGCGTGAAAATGGTATGCTATTAACACCTACTAATTATATAAAATGATTACTACTCCCTGCAGGTATCCATATGGTGTTTATTAAAGACAACCCTTTTTTTATTAGGAAACTTGCAAAATATATACGTTTTGTAGTTCCAAATTTGCCCTTATTTAGTTGGCCACACATTAATTATTTGTATGTTCCCAATAAACTCACTCCACTTATATACCAAAAAAATCTTTCACAAAATTTTGAGGCAAATGGCAAAACAAGAAAATAATGACTTTTAGGTATTCCTAATTTGTGAGTTTGTGCTGGAATGTCTAATTTGCTCTTAAATAAGTAGGTTTAAAAAAAATAATGTTTATGCATGCAAACAAAATGAATACTTTAATTCTGATTAGACGAAGTGCTGCCGAGCTACCAAGTGAGCCTGGAAATTATTTGGTTATCAGTCATCATATACTTTAAGCATCAGTTGTTAATTTAACATAAAACACATTCCATGAACATACTTAAAGCATCGGTTGTCTGTATACCAACCGATTCCATTGACAACTTTTAAGCATCGATTTTGAAGTAAGTTGTGTAACCGATCCTTTAGACATATATTAATCATCGGTGCTAATGTTAATAACCGATGCTATTGGCCTATTATGGCAGGAAAAAATCAAGAAGAAAGCTTATTGTTTAGGCACAAAATTGAATTTTATGGGTAAATATACATCTACCCAAAAAAATCAATATTTATAAAATAAACCTATTCAAAACTTTTATTTATAATACAAACACTTCCAAATTTCATATTTACAGAATAACATCTCTCAATAATTAAATATTAAATCTATACCCTATCCAAAATCAATATTTATAAAAATAAACCTATCCAAAACTTATGTTTATAATACAAACATTTCCAAATTTCATAATTACACAATAACCTCTCTCAATAATTAATATTAAATCTATACCATATCCAAAATTAATATTTATAAAATAAAACTATCCAAAACTTATATTTACAATAGGGAAAAAGATTCTTACCACCTGTACTTGTAGCCTTTTTTGTGGTTTGCAAGCTAATGTTTTTTTGTTGTTATTAACAACCCAAAGTATGCGGGTTATACTCTTTCCAACCTTCAGGCTATTTTCCATTCAAGAAATGGTTGAATCGAAGCACGTAAACCTCATGCCTCATCACCAATTATTATGTTGGGCAATGTTTTAATATTTTTAGAATGAGGCATGAGGTTTACGTGCTTTGATTCAACCATTTTTTGAATGAAAAATAGCCTGAAGGTTGCAAAGAGCAAAACCCGCATACTTTGGATTGTTAATAACTACAAAAAAATATTAGGTTGAAAACCATAAAAACACTACAAGTACAGGTGGCAAAGAGTTTGTTTCCCTTTATAATACAAACACTTCCAAATTTCATACTTACACAAGAGATCATTACAAATAACACACTTGGGTTTTGACTTTCAACCACATTTCACTTAGGTTAAAACTGAAAGTTTTCTATAAACTGTCAATATGAATTTACACAGTGTCTTTCAGAACTTGCTATTTTGGTAAAAGAACCGAATCCACCAAAACAAAGGGAGCTCCACCAATAACAAGACCAGGCTGAAACAACAATAAAAGGTGCGTGTTTTTATTTTGACCACACACAAAAAAGAATAATAATAAAATAAAATAAAATAAAAAAACACAATGAGCAACCACCATGGAAATGAAGACACAGTGATGAGTCGATTCCTAACCCCGTACGAAGCTGCTTCCAAGCAAAAGGATGTATGTTTATAATTGAGACAAAAAATGAGTGAGAAACAACTGGTATAATTTATTATGACCAAGTAAATTTCACCGTCCGAAAAAATAATCTTACACGTTAAGTGCATTAATCTTGGTTGTCAATCCACTCTCCTTGTCCATGGTCAGAACAAATATAACCATCACCTAAGGTTATCGGAGGTTCATTAATATCAATGGAAAAAGGTGGGGTTTCATCGAAGTGGTCGTACTCATCTTCATCTACGACATCGCTAACACCAACAATACTCCTTTTGCTGGGGAGGACCAGAGACTACCTAGAATCAGGAGGATCAGAAACATAAAAGACTTATTTTTCTTGTGATGCACGTATAAATGGATCATCCCGATACCCCGACCGACTCAAATCAACTGAAGCGGATCCCAAATCATCAACCCCCACACCCCGTCCGTTGTCGACCCAACTACATCGAAAAAGAGGAATCTTGAACAATTTATAGTCAAGTTCACAAATGTCCTCAATGACCCCATAGAACAATATAGAAGCATCCAATGGTCTTTTACCTTTCACACTCGAATAATCGCTCGTTAATGCAACTATTGAGACACCACTATTCTGCAGCACACTTTTTTTTCTATAAGGATGCTGACTTGGGAGAAAGGCTCTGGTATCCATGTACATATTCTTTCTTCTATTTTTCAGCCAAATACTACTTATCTCATCTTCACAAATGGGGCATGCCTTAGCTCCTTTATTTGCATAACCTGACAAGTTACCATAGGCTGGAAAATCATTGATCGTCTAAAATATCATGGCTTGTCAGGTGAAATTTGTATGAGTATAAGCATCAAAAACGGTCACACCCCCATTCCATAATTTTTTCAAATCCTCAATAAGAGGTCCCAAGTACACATCTATGTCATTCCCTGGTTGTTTAGGTCTGGATATCAACAAAGACAGCATGATGTACTTTTGCTTCATGCATAGCCAAGGAGGAAGATTATAAATTGTTAAAAGAACCAGCCAAGTACTATGACGACTGCTCATTCCATCCGTGCACAGCCCAAGCCGGAGATTTCTATTTCTCACTACCAAATCTGGGAAACTTACCATCAATGTTTCCCCATTGCGGAGAATCGGCCGGATGTCTTAGTTTTCCATCCTTCTTCCTTCCTTCAGCATGCTGCAGATTCTTCGCTTCCTTAGCATTTGAAAACAACCATTTGAATTTGCGAATAACCGGAAGATAGTACAACACCTTGGCCGGAGGTCCTTTTTTATGTACAAGCCCACCATCATCACTGCCTGTTTTTTTATAGCGCGATTCCCCACATTTTGGGCATTCCTGAAAATCCTTGAATTCATTCCGATATAATATGCAATCATTTGGACATGCATGTATCCTCTCGATCTCCAGATCTAACGGGCACAACATTTTTTTCTGCCTCGTAGGTTGAAGTGGGAAGCTCGTTATCATCAGGAAACACATCTTTTAGAAGCTCTAGTAACCCCGTGAAACTCGTATCACTCCATCCACTCTTTGCCTTTTTGTTATATAGATTAAGCATGAACGATAAATTTGTAAATTTGGTACATTTATGGTACAACGATTTCCCAGCATCAACAAATAATCTTACAAACGCAACAACATTATTGATATCACCTCCTATATCGTGAAACACTTCGTCTAATCGATCACCATCTACATCCTCGTCGGTCTCTGTATTACTATCACAAGTATCATACATAGATGGAGCCGTCAAGTGAGATGTATTATCAGTCGGAGGCAAAGTTTCACCATGCCATATTCATCGTGAATAACCTTCTTTAAAACCACAACGTATCAAATGGCTCTTCACTTGGCCCGTAGTCCAAAATTGTCTAAGATTTTTGCAATCAACACAAGGACACACAATCGTTTCCGAAGCAGACTTAGCTTTATTATCCATAGCAAACTTAAGAAAACTTCTAACCCCTTGAATATATTCAAGGTATTACGCCTACCATACATCCAACTTTGATCCATTCTCTACCGCTGCACAATTGAATTAAGAACTCAATAAAAAAACTAACAAAGAAACAGAAAATTAATTTACCAAAAAATATAATTGCATGTATCTCTGTTCATAATTTATTTTTCTTATTAATTACTATTTTTTTTTTTCTGTTATTCTGTTTTCTTGAAAAAATATATATAGTGTTAGAATTCATATTATATTATAATTAACATTGAGATAAAAAATTCAACTAATTATAATTATTATTTTTATTATTATGTTAAGCAAACCAAAGTCGACTATCGAAAGACAAGTGTTCCTCRWACAAGTCATATACRGTTTTAACTTATTTTGTAAGAATTATTTGCATTATATCAGTACCTGCATTGTTCAGCAGGTCCCATTTACAAATTCAGATATGGCCATCAATGAGTGAACTTTGTAAACATATGCATAGTGAAATGCCTTAGGATGTACTATTTTTACTTGAACACTTCATATTTATGTGTATCAGAAGTTTTGTGATAATTATATTACTCTGTTGTTAGGCTACGTACATTTCGTTTTACATGATGTTTTATTAGGTGATTCACATGTACATGTATGAGTTAGCTGAACTTGTGTGTAGTCCTTAAAGTTCAAAACAAACCTAAACTTTATTTATTCCTCACTATTAAGTAGCACAGTTAAAAAAAAAAGCACACAGTAATTCAAAATAATGATTTTTATTCAAATTACCAAAAGTCAAAAAAGTTACAAATGCAAAAGATAAAAATAAAAATTAAAAAATGCATGAAGAAAAATCAAGTGTCGGCAGCCTTCCTTTTCGTTTTTGCCTGAGCACGACCAACATTATCACCATCAAACCGTGCACCAAGCTTTGTGATGAGAATATATTCGAGCTTAGAGATGGAGAGCACCACCTCACCCCAATGAGCATTTATACTGCTCAGAATGTTGGTGATTGCTTCTAACTTGTCGGCTACGTTCCGCATGTCTGCGGAACGTTCTTCCTACATTTGCTTCATCAACAGGACAACTTGTTTTTCCTGAGTTTCCATTAGTTTGCGAAGCGGTCCCGAAATCGTGTTGTCAGTCATTATTTTTTTGAGATGGATATTTAAATTTCAATTGCCAGAAAGGTGTTGTGAAGATTAATATTTTTCCACAAATAGGGGTATTTATACAAACAAGTTCAGTGCACCTCTTTGAATTCTCAACGCCTTTTCTATTTCCCGATGCATAATGCCTTTTCAATTTCCAGGAACAACACAACCGCTTGGAATTCTAGGTTAAATAAATATTAATGTTGCTTCACGCCTTTTCAGATTAAATGCAGATAAATTATATGTAAAATAATAAGTGCAAAAAATAAAGACATACCTTGATCAGATCAATTTGCAAAGAGACGGTGCACAAAGATGTTGCACAAAGAGGGAAAAATAAGCTGGTAGGTTTTCGGTTATTTCGAAAATTTCAACTGCAAATTCAATAGCAAAGATGAAAGATATTTGAGTGGAGTTTTGAATTTCTGTTCATCAATTATAAATGTGAAGATTCAATTCAGAATTATGAGTTTTTCTACTAATTTTAAAAATGCCGGCATTTTAGAAAAGACAACATTTCACAATATGCATCGGTTGTTGACAGAGCGACCGATGCATATTGTATTAGGCCAAAATAATTAGCATCGGTTTTAAAAATAAACCGATGCTATTATTATCATACTAGACTTTAATTTATATATGCATCGGGTGAGTATAAAACCGATGCTTAATGTTTTGAAGTTTTTAGGGGCCGATTTTTATGCACTTTTTCCCCGCGGTGGCGTGCGCATAATTAAATTTTAATAGGCATCGATTTTTCAACAGAACCGATGCTCTTGTTTAGTTCCAGACATCGGTTGTTCTAAAACAACCGATGCTATTTATTTTACAGAAATTTTGGATATTTTTATTATTATCTGCATCGGTTAATGTCATAAAAACCGATGCTGCATGTTTTGAAATTTTTGCTCAGCCACTTTTGATCACCTTTTTCCCGCGAATGGCACGTAATTAAATTTGAATAGGCATCGGTTCTAACCAGAACCGATGCTCGTATTTGGTTATAGGCATCGATTGTTCTACATGAACCTATGCCTATATATTTTTTGGATTTTTTTTCTATTATAGGCATCGATTGATGTCCAACAACCGATGCATATTGATTTTTCCCGGATTATATAGGCATCAGTTGTTTGACCAAGACCAATGTCTATTTATTTTAATGAATTTTTTTGGTTATCTTATTCTTATACTAATCGGTTGTTGACTAACAACTGATACTATTAATATATAGGCATCGGTTGTCGTTAAACAACCAATGCATATAACTTTTATTTATTACAAAAAAAACAAAAAAAAAACGACGCGACTGTAGGCATCGGTTTCTGATTTAAAACCAACGCCTATAACTTTTTTTAATTATAAAAAAGACCCCACGCGATAATAGGCATCAGTTGTTGACTACAACCGATTCCTATAACTCTGTTCCGATGGCATTTTTTGTAGTAGTGTATATAGATTTGCACACAATGATAATAATAAAAAAAAATATTACTACACTCAAACTATTTAAATTAACCTTATAAATTAAAATATTTTTCATTCTTACTGATTGTATTAACTCATTATTCGTTCATCCTAAAGGAATAAAGAAAATTACCAAGTCTACAATTATTGGCACCAAAAGACAATTCTCTAACATAAGTCATGACAGTAGTACTCATATTTTTTTATATTTTCATAATTTTGTTTGTATAGTTCCATGATCTCTATATGAATTTCATAATTTCTTATATTAAATTATATTTGATAATATAATAAAAAATGCTTTAATATTTTTTGTAGCTTAATATGCAATTCATTTTTTTCTTGATGATGTTTCTCTAAAATGCATACTTATTTCTATTTTTAATCATATTAATATGTATATAAATTGTGCGTACAACTTAAACTCACAAATTTTATAAATAATTAATTCAATTTATATTTTGATAAATTATAATATATAATCTAATTATATCAATTAGTCTTATTAAATTTATGAAATGTTCTTACCAAAAGTAAATAAATACATAATAAATATAGAAAAAGTTATATTAGGAATTTTAATATTAAATAATGATATTTTCTATCCCATTATAAATTCCATGATTTTTTTATTAAATTATCTTTGATAATAAAATAAACAATGCTTAGTTTTATCCATGTATTCAAGTAATTTTTTCTTGATGAATTCACTTTTATTTACGTATTTATTTCGCTAAATTTAATATTAACATGTATATAAATTATTTAGTTATTATACAGATGATCTTATGTAAGAACATATACTTTATATGCGATTTATAAAGTTCATCAAATTCCAAAACATCCCATACTTTTATTTTTCAGAAAATACCAGTGCATCTGAGTCGACTTTCATAGACCGTTACATAGTTTGGGATGATGATGCAAATAATTTACAATCATCGGTAGTGACTAAAGTTTCATATCCTTTTCAGAGATTTTAATGACCGATATTTCTAATGGTAATTTATTATTTTACTTGGATAATTGTATGTTATTATTTTATTATAATTTTTGTGCAATTATAACTAATTTTAAATAAGTTATGAAAAGATATACTCAATTTTAACCGAGCTCTTGGTTCATACTATTATTGTTAAATTGTTAGGATTATTATTATCACCATTATTATTGTTTTTGTTGTTTTTGTTGTTGATGATGATGATGATGTTGTTTTTGTTGACACAAAATACTTATCAATTGACAAGTGTTGTGAATTCGTAGGACCTATAGTTTTGAAATAAGTATCAGAATTATAATGTTGCTTTCAGTGTTACAATCACCGAAACTAACACCAAATAGAGTTAACAAAAATAAGCAGCGGAATTATAAAAGTAATTTGAACACAACAATTAAAATTCCGTTCGTAAGTAAAAGTACTTACAAACTTGGGTATACAAACCCGAAAACTATATTACTTTTCTTTGTTCAAGATCAATATAAAAATATAAAGTAATATATGAAAAATATTAGTATCAACACTTGATACTAAAATAGTTGTCGCCTCAGTATGATGATCTTCTTTGTTAGTTACGCAACTCCAAAGATCTCTGTGATTAAGATCGTGGCTTCAAGTCTTGTGGCAAAGCTTGTGATGATCTTCTCCTTTGGTTACGCAACTTCGAAGATCTCCTTGATTTGGATCGTTGCCTAAAGTCTTTTACTTGCTCGTGTTCTTCTTTGCTTGCATCGTCTTGCTGCATTCTTGTCCGCGACGTGAAAGCTGTGTGAAAATCTGTAAAGGACGTATTCTTTAAATAGACAAGAGTCCTAGTCTTGGTAAACAAGAAAACTAGTCCTATATACAACCTAGGAAACTAAATAAGATCCTAGACAAAATTTAGGAAACAAATCTAGAGTCCTAATTCTAGTTCCCTCATATATTTTTAGCCCAAGAAAGACAAATAAAAAAAATAGGAAATTCCCATAAATAAATTTCGCAACAATCTTTCCTTTTTGCCTTTCTGGACAAAATATCCAAGACGCATAAAAAATGTCCAAAACACTTAAAAACTCAAACTCCCCCTAAACAAGTATACAACGTCTTCTACATCCTCTCCTCCTTTTGTTTTGAAAGCAAAAGGACCTCAACAAACGAGTCTCGAAGCGCCTAGAGTTGAACAATGTGAGCTTATAACTGGTCATTCTGATGAGTAAGCAAATCCACCTGAGCCCGCACCACTGGAGCAGAAAATGGAACGGTGTGAAAACTGGTGTTACCATCACAAGAACCATCACGAGAAGCACCAGCAGCTCGATAATTGAAAAATATCTCTTCAGCTTCGGTAGTCAAGAACTTCGTGGAGATTGATTCCATGTATTCAATCTCAACTACCTGATATGGAGCTTCATCAGAGCCATTAGAAGACTGCTTAGAAGCAGCTAAGTGGAGCGAGGTGCCTTCTGAACCTACATCATCAGAATTGGAGATGGGAAACGAAATCAGAGCAGCTGTAGGTGATGTCATGTTTGGTGACGAAACACCAGAACCATAACTAACCTTGTGGGCAGCTTTGGACTTTTTCTTCTTGAATTTCAGGGCAGACAAGAATTCGACATCCTGCGAGAAAATTGGAAACAACCACAAACACAAAATTGAGTGTCGTTGGCAGTAAAATTAAGAAAAAGGAAAAGTGAAAAAAAAACTAACATTTCAATTTGGGTAAAGATAACCGTTGTAGGGAAGAAAACGGTTAAATAAAGAATAAACCAAATAATTAACCCCCCACTGTCACAACTACCTATTTTAAACCCAAAATTTTCTTAAAAGAATATCCCCACTCCTTCTCTAAATAAGGAACACGATCTCAACCCAACTAATCCATTATCTCAATTTTTGAGATAAAATCACAAATCTCAATTACACATAAAACCGAGATAGAGTTAGATTTTTATAAACTATCACCATAGTTGAACAAATTCTTTGCAAAGCAATTTTTCACTCATCAAATCAACCTTGTATTACTTGTCCAATCCTCCGATTTTAAAACCACTGAAACACTTGGTTAGCAAGATTCAAAACAAGATTAAGAGAATTCAGGAAAGACACAAGCACAAGCAACATAACACACAGCAATACGGCATCATCACCAATTATGAATGTCCTAATTGATGCCTAGAAATATATGAACTTAGAAGGTTAAAATATAATTTATGGTTTTATTGACTTGACCAGTGTTGCTTTTCATGACTGATGACATTATAACCAACATTGATTTAGGTGAAGTAAATGAAAACAGACCCCTTAACCCAAGTTAATGACTAATTCAAAATCACTCAATGAGGTGAAATTTAAAGATTGGACCCTTTTTAGTCAAGATCTTCTTCATCTTTTTATAGATTTTAAGAGAAATAGCTTATCTTCAGCAATTTCTGTTAACACCTCTTGTTTTTGGACCTGGGAGAAAACCAGTTTCTGCGGGAAAGTTCCACAATCACCTAATTGAAGAGGTTAGTCTTTTTGCCACTAGTTTTATTACAACACATGACTTTATATCACTTTCAACCCAATGCATTCAGATTATGTATGAAAAGGAAAATAAAAATGCATGCAAAATATACAGATGTTATGACTGATGACAGTTTTGGTGTCATAACATCAAACCTAAGACGGACTAGACAATGCACATACCGAGATCTCTTCCCAAACGAGAGAAGGTATCTAAATCTAATGCCTTTGTGAAGATGTCAGCAAGCTGATTGTCTGTCCCTATATGCTCAAGACTAACTATCTTCCTCTCAATCAAGTCACAAATAAAGTGGTACCTTATGTCAATGTGTTTGATTCGTGAGTGGTGGACCAGATTTTTTGAGATATCATTGGCACTGGAATTATCACAAAGCACTGTCAAAATTCTACTATGTGGACTGTAGTCCTCTATCATTTGGCTCATCCAAAGCAAAGTCAACAAGCACTTCCAGCTGCAATATACCCGACTTCAGTTGTAGAAAGAGAAATGCAGTTTTGTTTTTTGCTATACATTATATCAGGCCTGCTATCATTTAAGTACAAGAGACTCCCTATCATGCTCCTATATACAGTATTATCAACACTAATACCAACATCATCTCTAGACAGTTTCATGGTTTTTCCCATTGGTGTTTTCTTATGAGTATCACTCTCTAACCTTAATTTCTTTACTAGATTCTAAGCATACTTTGACTGAGAAATAAAAATACCGTCATCCATTTGTTTAATTTGAAAACCAAGAAAGTAAGTGAGATTACCTTCCATGCTCATCTCGAATGTGTAAGACATTCGCGTAATAAACTCACTCACCATTGATTCAATGCGAGCTATAGGAGCAAATGTCTCATCAGAGTCTGAGTCTGATTCTGGAGCATCCTGAGTTGGTGTTAAGTCTGGTGACATGTCATCAGTACCGTCACCACCTGCATCTTTAGTTTCTACACCTTTAATTTGGTAACAGTTGTTGGAGGTCCTTTGACCAGTGAGGATACATGAATTGTCCTCGTAATAAACTTCACACCTTTCATGAGTGAACTTAACACTAAAACCACCATCACAGAGTTGGCTTATGCTTATCAAGTTCGTCGTTAAACCTTCAACCAGCAACACATTCTCAAGCTTTGCAACACCAGGGACATGAAGAGTTTCTTGGCCAATGATTTGGTCATTTGCACCTCCATCATATTTCACCTTTCCTCCTTGAAATCTGACGATGTTGGAAAGTAAATCTTAAGAGTCGGTCATGTGCTTGGAGCAACCACTGTCGAAATACCAGGCTCCAGGGATGTGAGACTTCAGATAGGAATATATCATGTTGCATTTGATCTCGTTCTTTTTGACCCAGACCTGTTTGACTCTGGTGTTAGGAACACGGAAACCGTCAAGGAAACCATCACGGAACTCAGCAGTCAGCTTCGACCTTTGATTTTGTTTCTCAATAAGCTTTCAGCAGTATGGTCGACTGTGACCTGGTTCACCACAGTGATGACACACGTATTATCTTCTTCTCCTCTTGTGACCTTTGATCTTCTTCACCTTTTGACTTGATTCTGGCTTTTGAACAGGCTTGTATCCAATCCCGTGTTTTGAAGAATTTGGGATACTCGATTCCAGAATCTCGTCAAGTTTAGCCTTACCCTTGTTGAGGTTTGAGAGGGTTTCTTGAACTTTCTTCAAATCGGTCTTCACTCGTTCTAGCTTAGGATCCTTTTTGGTGAGTGATGACTCCAAACAGACAACAGTATTTAGTTGACCATCCTTTTCTTGAGTCAGTTTGTCCACCTTTATCGTAAGAGACTTGTTTTTAAGAACTTGATTACCCCAGTTGGCAAATAATTCATCATACTCAATTCTCAACTTCTCATATCGGTCCAATGGTTAAGCATCCATAGCATCTCCAAAGTAAGGATCAGTAAACTTAGTACGTCAAGTAACCCGCTCTATATGCCGATTGTGAATTCGTAGGACCTATGGTTTTGAAATAAGTATCAGAATTATGATGTTACTTTCGGTGTTACAATCACCGAAACTAACATCAAAGAGAGCTAACAAAAATAAGCAGCGGAATTATAAAAGTAATTTGAACACAACAATTAAAATTTCGTTCGTAAGTAAAAGTACTTACGAACTTGGGTATACAAACCCGAAAACTATATTACTTTTCTTTGTTCAAGATCAATACAAAATATAAATTAATATATGAAAAACATTAGTATCAACACTTGATACTAAAATACTTGTCTCCTCGGTATGATGATCTTCTTTGATGGTTACGCAACACCAAAGATCTCCGTGATTAAGATTGTGGCTTCAAGTCTTATGGCAAAGCTTGTGATGATCTTCTCCGTTGGTTACGCAACTTCGAAGATCTCCTTGATTTGGATCGTTGCCTCAAGTCTTTTACTTGCTCGTGTTCTTCTTTGCTTGCGTCGTCTTGTTGCGTTCTCGTCCGTGTCGTGAAAGCCGTGTGAAAATCTGTAAAGGACGTAATCTTCTCTTGGACTCCTCTTGTCTTAAATAGACAAGAGTCCTATTCTTGGTAAACAAGAAAACTAGTCCTAAATACAATATAGGAAACTAAATAAAATCCTAGACACAATCTAGAAAATAAATATAGAGTCCTAATTCTAGTTTCTTAATATATTTTGAGCCCAAGAAAGGCAAATAACAAAATAAGGAAATTCCCATAAATAAGTTTCCAAACAAGTATAATTATATAGACTTTAATTATTCATACAATTATACCTTAAGCCGTACAACTTTCATTAATATTTTAATAAAGAAATTATTCCTTAATTTTTGAAATTGATAAACAAGATACATTATTCATATTATCAAATTGACAAATAATCTCATTATATTTTTTTAATTTAAGATAGTATATTATTGTTAACTTATAAATTAAAACATTTTTCATTAAAATGATTGTATTAATTCATTTTTATTCATCCTAAAGAAATGAGAAAAATCACCAAGTGTACAATTTTTGGCAGCAAAAGACAATTGTCGAACATAAATCATGACGGTAGCATTCATATTTTTTATAGTTTCATGATCTCTATATGAACTTATTCTATTTTTTTATATTAAATTATATTTGATAATAGAATAAACAATGCTTTAATTTTTTTAACTTATTATGTAATTTTTTTTTCTTGATGATATTACTCTAATTTTAATATTTATTTCTATTTTTAATTTATATTAATATGTATATAAATTGTGCTTACAACTTAAACTCACAAATTCTACAAAATTCATTTACCACAATTAATTACTTCAATTTATGTTTTGAAAAATTATAACATTATATTTGAATTATATCACTTAAACTTATAATTTTTAGTTTATATTTTTCACCAAATGTTAAAAAACAAATGATAAATATACAAAAAGTTATAATCACGAATCTTAATATTAAATAATATTATTTRCTATTATMTTATAAATTCTATYATTTTTTTTATTGAATWATCTTTGATAATAAAATAAATAATGTTTAGTTTTATWGGAGTATTTAAGTTATTTTTTCTTAATGAAARCACTCTTATTTACYTATTTATTTTGCTAAAATAATTTTAATATGTATATAATTAATTAYTTATTATACAAATTATTTATATAACATGTACTTTATATGCGATTAATAAAGTGCATCAAATTCCAAAATATCCCAAACTTGAATTTATATTTTAAATACAAATGTATCTGAATTGACTTCTATAGACCGTTATACAGATCAGGATAATGCAACAAATAATTTACAGTCATCTGTAGTGGCTAAAGTTTCATATCATTTTCAGAGATTTCCAATAACCGATATTTTTTATATTGATTTATTATTTTAATATTCTAATGGTATGTTATTATTTTACTATATGTTTTGTGTAATTATAACTAATTTTAAATAATTTCTGAAAAGATACACCCACTCGTAATTTATCTTTTGGGTTTGTACTATTATTGTTATACTATATAATTGTTAGGATTATTATTATCACCATTATTATTATTGTTGTTGTAGTTGTTGTTGTCAAAAAATACTTATCAATTGACAAGTATAATTCTATAGTATTGACATTATTCACAAATCGTCTAAAAACCATGCATAATTATCTATTTCTGCAAATATTTTCAGAAGATGTAGTTACTCCTGCTACATTAATTCGTATGAAAAGTAGCTCAACTATTATACAAAACCTGGATCAAAATCAGGCAATTTCGAAACGAAAAAGGGGAAAACCTCCCTAAAATCCAACGGTTACTAACAACGGTATTATTCTTTAGAGCATTAATATTGAGTTCACTTTTTACTTAAGTTATATTATTGTTTTCTATATAATAATAAACACATTTACTAAATTAAATATGTTTAGTTTATTGCCAGTATTTGATTATACAGAGCAAAGTTTCTCAGTTTTTAATAAATTAAATAGACAAATACACTCAACTCATTATAGAAATCAAAACTTTTATATACCACCAAAACCACTAATTAGCAGTAATAATATTTTGTGAAAAGACTATAAGTGTAGTTCATAAGTTTCACCATGAATATAGATAATTCTTCCGACCCATTGACAGAAATGGACAATAGTGCATCCGTTGTAGTTGATTTGACACAGAATCAACTTACCCCTAAACCAAGAAAAGGACGTCAACCAAGAAATTTGAATATTTCTAATAACGGTAATAGTTTAATCCACTTATTCATTTGCATATTAATTTTATATTTCAAAGAGAAGTTCAATTTTTATAACAACTTTAACCGTTTAAATTATTTCTTCTTTTACATGACAATATTATTGGCAATAATTGATAAGCATAATATATAAAACTCTTATCCATTGTCTTTGATATATTACACGAATTTAGAATAGTCATACATATATACTTTTATTTATTTAATGTACTCATGCTTCAAAAAGGAATTTTACATGCTTCTAAGGTAAACCTTAACTTGTGAAATAATATTGAACTGCAATAAAACTAAATATTGATAGATGATTAATAATTTTGATTATGCAATATTTATTTAACATATCTTTTGCATTACATATTACTTATACAATAATAGATGATATTTTTTCTACTTACCAATATTTTGAATATTGTAACAAAAAATATTCCTAAACAAAAAGCGGGAAGGCCATCTTTGAAGTCTGTTTTTGAAAAGGGCAAAATTCGAAAATTAATAATTTGCTAAAATATTATATTTTGAATGGATGATTAATTAGTTCAATTGATATTTATTTTTGTTTGTAAATATAACTCTATGATATTTAAAAGTATCCACATCATCTAGTGCAATTAGAAGTGGAAGAATAACTGAAGTAGTTCAGAAGGAAGCGACTACATCACTTATTAAGCCTTCACGTAAACGATACCCCAAGAAACCTAAGATTCCTGATGATGGTAATTCCTTCAAATCTTTTTATTTCCAACAATACACATACTTTATATAATTCAAATATAAATTTTAATTACACWRACATATATAATTATATKYTTTATTAATKTCAATGACACCTTCATTTGTTTAAATTTATTATCGAACAYTTTATTGGGATATTGGTGATCKTCCTTTCATATGTGGACATTGTTCAGCATATTTATTGTATGGAGAGAGACTGAATCCAAGTGTGGAAACTACGATACCTGAGTACTTTACCTGTTGTGACAAGGAAAAGATCGTGTTGCCTCCTTTGAAGAAGCCATCACAAGTTTTGTATGATCTAATATTCAATTTTAGCGATAAAAGTAGATACTTTTTAGAGAATATTCGATCATACAACAACATGTTTTCTTTTARTTRGATGGYTGGAAAAATTGATTCCAGTATGAACACGGGAAATTCACCACTGATATTTGTTTATGGATATGGAGGAATTGGAAAAACTTTTGTTTGGAGGACTCTTTCTGCAGCAGTAAGATCTAATGGTGGGATTGTATTAAATGTGGCATCTAGCGGCATAACTTCTCTTCTTCTTCCAAAGGGAAGAA
>BMAC01000386.1:223187-274924 GCA_014905375.1 Phtheirospermum japonicum
ATGGGTAAATATACATCTACCAAAAAAAATCAATATTTATAAAATAAACCTATTCAAAACTTTTATTTATAATACAAACACTTTCAAATTTCATATTTACAGAATAACATCTCTCAGTAATTAAATATTAAATCTATACCCTATCCAAAATCAATATTTATAAAAATAAACCTATCCAAAACATATGTTTATAATACAAACACTTCCAAATTTCATATTTACACAATAACCTTTCCAATAATTAATATTAAATCTATACCATATCCAAAATCAATATTTATTAAATAAACCTATCCAAAACTTATATTTATAATACAAACACTTCCAAATTTCATATTTACACAATAACCTTTCCAATAATTAATATTAAATCTATACCATATCTAAAATCAATATTTATAAAATAAAACTATCCAAAACTTATATTTACAATAGGGAAAAAGATTCTTGCCACCTGTACTTGTAGCATTTTTTGTGGTTTGCAAGCTAATATTTTTTTGTTGTTATTAACAACCCAAAGTATGCGGGTTCTGCTCTTTCCAACCTTCAGGCTATTTTCCATTCAAAAAATGGTTGAATCGAAGAACGTAAACCTCATGCCTCATCACCAATTATTATGTTGGGCAATATTTTCATATTTTTAGAATGAGGGATGAGGTTTACGTGCTTTGATTCAACCATTTTTTGAATGAAAAATAGCCTGAAGGTTGCAAAGAGCAAAATCCGCATACTTTGGGTTGTTAATAACTACAAAAAAAATATTAGGTTTCAAACCATAAAAACACTACAAGTACAGGTGGCAAAGAGTTTTTTCCCTATATAATACAAACACTTCCAAATTTCATACTTACACAAGAGATCATTACAAAAAACACACTTGGGTTTTGGCTTTCAACCACATTTCACTTAGGTTAAAACTGAAAGTTTTCCATAAACTGTCAATATGAATTTACACAGTGTCTTTCATAACTTGCTATTTTGATAAAAGAACCAAATCCACCAAAACAAAGGGAGCTCCACCAATAACAAGACCAGACTGAAACAACAATAAAAGGTGCGTGTTTTTTTTTAACCACACACAAAAAAGAATAATAATAAAATAAAATAAAAAACACAATGAGCAACCACCATGGAGATGAAGACACAGTGATGAGTCGATTCCTAACCCCGTACGAAGCTGCTTCCAAGCAAAAGGATGTCTGTGTATAATTGAGACGAAAAATGAGTGAGAAACAACTGGTATGATTTATTATGACCAAGTAAATTTCACCGTCCGAAAAAATAGTCTTACACGTTAAGTGCATTAATCTTGGTTGTCAATCCACTCTCCTTGTCAATGGTCAGAACAAATATAACCATCACCTAAGGTTATCGGAGGTTCATTAATATCAATGGAAAAAGGTGGGGTTTCATCTAAGTGGTCGTACTCGTCTTCATCTATGACATCGCTAACACCAACAATACTCCTTTTGCTGGGGAGGACCAGAGACTACCCAGAATCAGCAGGATCAGAAACATAAAAGACTTATTTTTCTTGTGATGCACGTATAAATGGATCATCCGGATACCTCGACCGACTCAAATCAACTGAAGCGGATCCCAACTACACACCCCGTCCATTGTCGACCCAACTACATCGAAAAAGAGGAATCTTGAACAATTTATAGTCAAGTTCACAAATTTTCTCAATGACCCCATAGAACAACATAGAAGCATCCAATGGTCTTTTACCTTTCACACTCGAATAATCGCTCATTAATGCAACTATTGAGACACCACTATTCTGCAGCACACTTTTGTCATACTGACGTTTTGTGTAAAACGTATACCCATTGATGTCATAACCTTCATAACACTTCACATGTGAAGCAGGGCCATATGCTAACCACTTGACTGTTTCGATGATGTTATTAGGTGTCCTAGATAACTCTTGCATTACTGTCTCAATGAACCATTCATAAAACGTGCAATTATATTCTCTGGTCACCTATATTTCATCCCTCGAAGGGTTCTGCTATTTTAAAATGGACATGTGCCGGTCGAGGTATGGATGGACCTCGGAGATGTGTTGCAATACGAGTTTGTGTGCTTGGATGCGCAATTCAGAATTTGCAAAGAACCTTTGAGCCCAATAGTACCTTTCCCTGCAAGCCTTCTATCGTGGCGAGATTTAGGAATGCCAATAGTTTCAAAATTTGCTAAGTAATCTGTACAAAACTCAATTACCTCATCGGCAGCGTAACTTTCAATGATACTCCCTTCAGACCGGGAACGATTCCTCACAAATCCTTTTAATATACCCATGTATCTCTCAAATGGGTACATGTACCTCAAGAAAACCGGCCCACACAACTTAACCTCTCGAACTAAGTGGATAATTAAGTGCACCATAATGTCAAAAAATGATGGAGGAAAAAACATTTCAAACTCGCATAAAGTTTTAACAACGTTGGCCTGAAAATCATCTAATATCTCAGGATCAATAACTTTACTATAAATTGAGTTGAAAAAATGACAAAGCTTTAAGATATGACAATCATGAGATTTCATACCAACCAATTTCAGGTCCTTTATTGAAACGAGCTTTTTAATATTCGAAGAATAACAAGAAGGAACCTTGATTTTATTAAAACACTCACAAAAAATGATTTTCTCTTGTTTTGACATGGTATAACAAGCTGGAGGTAGGTAATAAGTTTGCTTGTTAGTCATTTTTGGTGCTAACTTCTCCCAGATGCCCATTTCCACCAAGTTTTGTCTAGAGTTAATACCATCATTAGTCTTACCCGGAATGCTTAATAATGTTCTAATAACACTGTCACATACGTTCTTCTCAACATGCATCACATCTATACAATGTCTAACCAACAAATATTCACAGTATGGTTGACCCCAAAATATGGATTTCTTCTTCCAACCACCCGTTGACATAATTTTAGAAAGTTTGCCGAACTCAACATCAATATCTTTAACACGATCGTAAATTGCACGTCCGGATAATGGCGATCTAGCAACTCGGTCCAGAGTTTTCCCATTGAAAATATTCTTTTTTTTTCTATAAGGATGCTGACTTGGGAGAAAGGCTCTGGTATCCATGTACATATTCTTTCTACCTTAGCTCCTTTATTTGCATAACCTGACAAGTTACCATAGGCTGGAAAATCATTGATCGTCTAAAATATCATGGCTTGTCAGGTGAAATTTGTTTGAGTATAAGCATCAAAAACGGTCACACCCCCGTTCCATAATTTTTTCAAATCCTCAATAAGAGGTTCCAAGTACACATCTATGTCATTCCCTGGTTGTTTAGGTCTGGATATCAACAAAGACAGCATGATGTACTTGTGCTTCATGCATAGACAAGGAGGACGATTATAAATTGTTAAAAGAACCAGCCAAGTACTATGACGACTGCTCATTCCATCCGTGCACAGTCCAAGCCGGAGATTTCTATTTCTCACTACCAAATTTGGGAAACTTACCATCAATGTTTCTTACTATAGATTAAGCATGAACGATAACTTTGTAAATTTGGTACATTTATGGTACAACGATTTCCCAGCATCAACAAATAATCTTCCAAACACAACAACATTATTGATATCACCTCCTATATCATGCAACATTTCATCTAATCGATCACCATCTACATCCTCGTCGGTCTCGGTATTACTATCACAAGTATCATAAATAGACGGAGCTGTCAAGTGAGCTGTATTATCAGTCGGAGGCAAAGTTTCACCATGCCATATTCATCGTGAATAACCTTCGTTAAAACCACAACGTATCAAATGGCTCTTCACTTGGTCCGTAGTCCAAAATTGTCTAAGATTTTTGCAATCGTTTCCGAAGCAGACTTAGCTTTATTATCCATAGCAAACTTAAGAAAACTTCTAACCCCTTGAATATATTCAAGGTATTACGCCTACCATACATCCAACTTTGATCCATTCTCTACCGCTGCACAATTGAATTAAGAACTCAATAAAAAAACTAACAAAGAAACAGAAAATTAATTTACCAAAAAATATAATTGCATGTATCTCTGTTCATAATTTATTTTTCTTATTAATTACTATTTTTTTTTTTCTGTTATTCTGTTTTCTTGAAAAAATATATATAGTGTTAGAATTCATATTATATTATAATTAACATTGAGATAAAAAATTCAACTAATTATAATTATTATTTTTATTATTATGTTAAGCAAACCAAAYTCGACTATCGAAAGACAAGTGTTCCTCRWACAAGTCATATACRGTTTTAACTTATTTTGTAAGAATTATTTGCATTATATCAGTACCTGCATTGTTCAGCAGGTCCCATTTACAAATTCAGATATGGCCATCAATGAGTGAACTTTGTAAACATATGCATAGTGAAATGNAACTTAACCTCTCGAACTAAGTGGATAATTAAGTGCACCATAATGTCAAAAAATGATGGAGGAAAAAACATTTCAAACTCGCATAAAGTTTTAACAACGTTGGCCTGAAAATCATCTAATATCTCAGGATCAATAACTTTACTATAAATTGAGTTGAAAAAATGACAAAGCTTTAAGATATGACAATCATGAGATTTCATACCAACCAATTTCAGGTCCTTTATTGAAACGAGCTTTTTAATATTCGAAGAATAACAAGAAGGAACCTTGATTTTATTAAAACACTCACAAAAAATGATTTTCTCTTGTTTTGACATGGTATAACAAGCTGGAGGTAGGTAATAAGTTTGCTTGTTAGTCATTTTTGGTGCTAACTTCTCCCAGATGCCCATTTCCACCAAGTTTTGTCTAGAGTTAATACCATCATTAGTCTTACCCGGAATGCTTAATAATGTTCTAATAACACTGTCACATACGTTCTTCTCAACATGCATCACATCTATACAATGTCTAACCAACAAATATTCACAGTATGGTTGACCCCAAAATATGGATTTCTTCTTCCAACCACCCGTTGACATAATTTTAGAAAGTTTGCCGAACTCAACATCAATATCTTTAACACGATCGTAAATTGCACGTCCGGATAATGGCGATCTAGCAACTCGGTCCAGAGTTTTCCCATTGAAAATATTCTTTTTTTTTCTATAAGGATGCTGACTTGGGAGAAAGGCTCTGGTATCCATGTACATATTCTTTCTACCTTAGCTCCTTTATTTGCATAACCTGACAAGTTACCATAGGCTGGAAAATCATTGATCGTCTAAAATATCATGGCTTGTCAGGTGAAATTTGTTTGAGTATAAGCATCAAAAACGGTCACACCCCCGTTCCATAATTTTTTCAAATCCTCAATAAGAGGTTCCAAGTACACATCTATGTCATTCCCTGGTTGTTTAGGTCTGGATATCAACAAAGACAGCATGATGTACTTGTGCTTCATGCATAGACAAGGAGGACGATTATAAATTGTTAAAAGAACCAGCCAAGTACTATGACGACTGCTCATTCCATCCGTGCACAGTCCAAGCCGGAGATTTCTATTTCTCACTACCAAATTTGGGAAACTTACCATCAATGTTTCTTACTATAGATTAAGCATGAACGATAACTTTGTAAATTTGGTACATTTATGGTACAACGATTTCCCAGCATCAACAAATAATCTTCCAAACACAACAACATTATTGATATCACCTCCTATATCATGCAACATTTCATCTAATCGATCACCATCTACATCCTCGTCGGTCTCGGTATTACTATCACAAGTATCATAAATAGACGGAGCTGTCAAGTGAGCTGTATTATCAGTCGGAGGCAAAGTTTCACCATGCCATATTCATCGTGAATAACCTTCGTTAAAACCACAACGTATCAAATGGCTCTTCACTTGGTCCGTAGTCCAAAATTGTCTAAGATTTTTGCAATCGTTTCCGAAGCAGACTTAGCTTTATTATCCATAGCAAACTTAAGAAAACTTCTAACCCCTTGAATATATTCAAGGTATTACGCCTACCATACATCCAACTTCGATCCATTCTCTACTGCTGCACAATTGAATTAAGAACTTAATAAAAAAACTAACAAAGAAACAGAAAATTAATTTACCAGAAAATATAAAAATGCATGTATCTCTGTTCATAATTTATTTTTCTTATTAATTACTATTTTTTTTTATTCTATTTTCTTGAAAAAATATATATAGTGTTAGAATTCATATTATATTATAATTAACATTGAGATAAAAAATTCAACTAATTATAATTATTATTTTTATTATTATGTTAAGCAAACCAAAATCGACTATCGAAAGACAAGTGTTCCTCCTACAAGTCATATACTGTTTTAACTTATTTTGTAAGAATTATTTGCATTATATCAGTACCTGCATTGTTCAGCAGGTCCCATTTACAAATTCAGATATGGCCATCAATGAGTGAACTTTGTAAACATATGCATAGTGAAATGTCCTAGGATGTACTATTTTTACTTGAACACTCCATATTTATGTGTATCAGAAGTTTTATGATAATTATATTACTCTGTTGTTAGGCTACGTACATTTCGTTTTACATGATGTTTTATTAGGTGATTCACATGTACATGTATGAGTCAGCTGAACTTGTGTGTAGTCCTTAAAGTTCAAAACAAACCTAAACTTTATTTATTCCTTACTATTAAGTAGCACAGTTAAAAAAAAAGCACAAGGTAATTTAAAATAATGATTTTTATTCCAATTACCAAAAGTCAAAAAAGTTACAAATGCAAAAGATAAAAATAAAAATTAAAAATGCATGAAGAAAAATCAAGTGTCGGCAGCCTTCCTTTTCGTTTTTGCCTGAGCACGACCAAAATCATCACCATCAAACCGTGCACCAAGCTTGGTGATGAGAATATATTCGAGCTTAGAGATGGAGAGAACCACCTCACCCCAATGAGCATTTATACTGCTCAGAATGTTGGTGATTGCTTCTAACTTGTCGGCTACGTTCCGCATGTCTGCAGAACGTTCTTCCGGCATTTGCTTCATCAGCAGGACAATTTGTTTTTCCTGAGTTTCCATTAGTTTGCGAAGCGGTCCCGAAATCGTGTTGTCAGTCATTATTTTTTTGAGATGGATATTTAAATCTCAATTGCCAGAAAGGTGTTGTGAAGATTAATATTTTTCCACAAATAGGGGTATTTATACAAACAAGTTAAGTGCACCTCTTGGAATTCTCAACGCCTTTTCAATTTCCCGATGCATCATGCCTTTTCAATTTTCAGGAACAACACAACCGCTTGGAATTATAGGTTAAATAAATATTAATGCTGCTTCACGCCTTTTCAGATTAAATGCAGATAAATTTTATATAAAATAATAAATGCAAAATATAAAGACATACCTTGATCAGATCAATTTTCAAAGAGACGGTGCACAAAGATGCTGCACAAAGAGGGAAAAATAAGCTGGTAGGTTTTCGGTTATTTCGATATTTCAACTACAAATTCAATAGCAAAGATGAAAGATATTTGAGTGGAGTTTTGAATTTCTGTTCATCAATTATAAATGTGAAGATTCAATTCAGAATTATGAGTTTTTCTACTAATTTTAAAAATGTCGGCATTTTAGAAAAGACAACATTTCACAATATGCTTTAGTTGTTGACAGAGCGACCGATGCATATTCTATTAGGCCAAAATAATTAGCATCGGTTTTGAAAATAAACCGATGCTATTATTATCATACCAGACTTTAACTTATATATGCATCGGGCCAGTATAAAACCGATGCTTAATGTTTTGAAGTTTTTAGGGGCCGATTTTTATGCACTTATTCCCCGCGGTGGCGCACGCATAATTAAATTTGAATACGCATCGGTTTTTCAACAGAACCGATGCTCTTGTTTGGTTCCAGACATCGTTTGTTCTAAAACAACCGATGCTATTTATCTTACATAAATTTTGGATATTTTTATTATTATGTGCATCAGTTAATGTCATAAAAACCGATGCTTCATGTTTTGAAATTTTTGCTCAGCCACTTTTGATCACCTTTTTCCCGCGAATGGCGCGTAATTAAATTTTAATAGGCGTCGGTTCTAACCAGAACCGATGCTCGTATTTGGTTATAGGCATCGATTGTTCTACATGAACCGATGCCTATATATTTTTTGGGTTTTTTTTTTCTATTATAGGCATCGGTTGATGTCCAACAACTGATGCATATTGATTTTTCCCGGATTATATAGGCATCAGTTGTTTGACCAAGACCAATGTCTATTTATTTTAATGAATTTTTTTAGTTATCTGATTCTTATACGAAAAAAAAAAAAAAACGACGCGATTGTAGGCATCGGTTTCCGATTTAAAACCAACGCCTATAACTTTTTTTAATTATAAAAAAGACCCCGCGCGATAATAGGCATCAGTTGTTGACTACAACCGATGCCTATAACTCTGTTCCGATGGCGTTTTTTGTAGTAGTGTATATAGATTTGCACACAATGATAATAATAATAATAAAAAAAATATTACTACACTCAAACTATTTAAATTAACCTTATAAATTAAAACATTTTTCATTCTTACTGATTGTATTAACTCATTATTCGTTCATCCTAATGAAATAAAGAAAATTACCAAGTCTACAATTATTGGCACCAAAAGACAATTCTCTAACATAAGTCATTACGGTAGTACTCATATTTTATATATTTTCATGATTTTGTTTGTATAGTTCCATGATCTCTATATGAATTTCATAATTTTTTATATTAAATTATATTTGATAATATAATAAAAAATGCTTTAATATTTTTTTAGCTTAATATGCAATTCATTTTTTCTTGATGATGTTTCTCTAAAATGCATATTTATTTCTATTTTTAATTATATTAATATGTATATAAATTGTGCGTACAACTTAAACTCACAAATTTTATAAATAATTATTTCAATTTATATTTTGATAAATTATAATATTATAATTTAATTATATCAATTAATCTTATTAAATTTACGAAATGTTATTACCAAAAATTAATAAATACATAATAAATATAGCAAAAGTTATATTAGGAATTTTAATATTAAATAATGATATTTTCTATCCCGTTATAAATTCCATGATTTTTTTATTAAATTATCTTTGATAATAGAATAAACAATGTTTAGTATTATCCATGTACTCAAGTAATTTTTTCTTGATGAATTCACTTTTATTTACATGCGAGCCTTCATTTTGATCTGCACGCGAGCCTTCGCCTGAATCTGCACACGGGAGGCCTTTACCTTCTCTTCTTCGAATGCCTGCAAAAAAGAGCCCCGGGGTCGTCCCCAGGGGTAGATACTCCGATACCTAAGTTAGACCTAGTTTAGAGGTGAAATTCGTGAGTCAGAGGTCGTCCCTTTTACCTGGCCAAGGTATGCCTTTTATAGGCAAAGGAGACCTTGGTAACCTAACTTGGCAAAGGAGTCATCCCGTAATTGGGCCTTGTGACAAGGGTGAAAGTGGTCTGTCCAACTGGGCCTTTGGGGGTGGCAGAGGTAATACAGAGGTTTGGTCAGCCCTTGAGTAAGCTTGATACGGAGGTCCAGTCCACCATGCGTCGGTTGATCGACTTCTAATTTAATAGTGCACGTGTCCAATTTTCACAGCTTCACACATCCACGTGTATAATGACATATTTATCCCTCATCACTTGCCCCCCATTTTTCGTGCGCGTAAGTGATAACGCGTACAAAAAGTATCTCTCGCTCAAAAGATATCCGTCAGACTCTTGTAGATGAATTTTGCACTGGTCTAATTTGAGTACCCGGTATCTGGATAAAAACTCTTATTTGCTATTCGTGCCTATGAGTGTCTCCATACTTGGAAATCCTCTCATTTCCTTACTTTGAAAGTCTTTAGATAGAGAGAGAGAGAGAGAGAGAGAGGTCTCTTGGGTCTTGTCCTCCCCCCTTGTGCACCATACCTTTGGTCCTCTGCAAATTCCTTCCTCTCAAGGTATGTTTTACTTCTACTGCTCCTCTGCAATAAAGCTGCTAACTAGTGTAGTCATTTTTTATTTTAGAGTTTAGGAACTTGGTACTCACATAAGAGACCTCTATACTTCCTGGGGACGACTTGGTGAATGTCCCGAGAGGCCTCTGTATTGGTCTACGCACCCTTACTTCGTCTTATGAGGCATCTTTAAGGTCCCGGAGACCTTTGAAAAGGTCCCGGGGAGCCTCTGTATTGGTCCTCGGACCTTTGCTTTGTCTTAAGAGACGTCTTTCAGGTCCCGGGGACCTTTTCAAAGGTCCCGGGGAGCCTCTATATTGGTCCTCGGACCTTTGCTTTGTTTTTTCAATCCTTGCCTTGACAAGGGAGACCTCTTCCTTGATCAGTCAACTCTTGCCTTAACAAGGGTGACCTCTGTCTTGGTCGGTCAACACTTTTCTTGACAAGGGTGACTTCTGCCTTGGTCGGTCAACCTTTGCCTTGACAAGGGTGACCTCTGCCTTGGTCGGTCAACTCTTACCTTGACAAGAGTGACCTCCGTCTTGGTTGGTCAACCCTTGCCTTGACAAGGGTGACCTCTGCCTTGGTCGGTCAACCCTTGCCTTGACAAGGGAGACCTCTGCAATGGTCGGTCAACCCTTGCCTTGACAAGGGTGACTTCTGTCTTGGTCGTTCAACCCTTGCCTTGACAAGGGAGACCTCCGTCTTGGTCGGTCAACCCTTTCCTTGACAAGGGTGACCTCTGCCTTGGTCGGTCAACCCTTGCCTTGACAAGGGAGACCTCTACCTTGGTCGGTCAACCCTTGCCTTGACAAGGGTGACCTCTGCCTTGGTCGCTCAATCCTTTCCTTGACAAGGGAGACCTCTGCAATGGTCGGTCAACCCTTGCCTTGACAAGGGTGACCTCCGTCTTGGTCGTTCAACCATTTCCTTGACAAGGGTGACCTCTTCCTTGGTAGTTCAACCCTTGCCTTGACAAGGGTGACCTTTGCCTGGGTCGGCCAACCCTTGCCTTGACAAGGGTGACCTCCGCTTTGGTCAGTCAACCCTTGACCTCCATCTTGGTCAGTCAACCCTTGCCTTGACAAGGGTGGACTTTGCCTGGGTCGGTCAACCCTTTCCTTGACAAGGGAGACCTCCGTCTTGGTCAGTCAACCCTTGCCTTAACAAGGGTGACCTCCATCTTGGTCGGTCAACCCTTGCCTTGACAAGGGTGACCTCCGTCTTGGTCGGTCAACCCTTGCCTTGACAATTGAGAACTCTGTTATGGTCGATCAACCCTTGCCTTGACAAGGGTGACCTCCGCCTTGGTCGGTCAACCCTTTGCCTTGACAAGGGGGACCTATGCAATGGTCGATCAACCCTTTCCTTGACAAGAGTGACCTCCGTCTTGGTCGTTCAGCCCTTGCCTTGGCAAGGGTGACCTCTGCATTGGTAGTTCAACCCTTTCCTTGACAAGGGTGACCTTTGCCTGGGTCAGTCAACCCTTGCCTGGGTCAGTCAACCCTTGCCTTGACAAGGGTGACCTCCGCTTTGGTCAGTCAAACCCTTGCCTTGACAAGGGTGACCTCCGTCTTGGTCAGTCAACCCTTGCCTTGACAAGGGTGACCTCTGTCTTGGTCAGTCAACCCTTGCCTTGACAAGGGTGACCTTTGCCTGGGTCAGTCAACCCTTGCCTTGACAAGGGTGACCTCTGCCTTGGTCAGTCAACCCTTGCCTTGACAAGGGTGACCTCTGCCTTGGTCGGTCAACCCTTGCCTTGACAAGGGTGACCTCTGTCTTGGTCGGTCAATCCTTGCCTTGACAAGGGTGACCTCTGCATTGGTCGGTCAACCCTTGCCTTGACAAGGGAGACCTCTGTCTTGGTCGTTCAACCATTTCCTTGACAAGGGTGACCTCTTCCTTGGTAGTTCAACCCTTGCCTTGACAAGGGTGACCTTTGCCTGGGTCGGTCAACCCTTGCCTTGACAAGGGAGACCTCCGTTTGGTCAGTCAACCCTTGCCTTGACAAGGGTGACCTCCGTCTTGGTCAGTCAACTCTTGCCTTGACAAGGGTGACCTTTGCCTGGGTCGGTCAAACCCTTGCCTTGACAAGGGAGACCTCCGCTTTGGTCAGTCAACCCTTGCCTTGACAAGGGTGACCTCCACATTGGTCAGTCAACTCTTGCCTTGACAAGGGTGACCTTTGCCTGGGTCGGTCAACCCTTGCCTTGACAAGGGAGACCTCCGCTTTGGTCAGTCAACCCTTGCCTTGACAAGGGTGACCTCCACATTGGTCGTCGGTACATAAGATAGCCCTTCCAACCAAAATTGAGTCTTATTATTATGTTACTTTCATTTTTAGCGATGTCCGAGAATCCAGACGAGCCTTTGGATAATGCCCCCCTGGCAGACCGCTATCGATCCGTTGGCCAGCCCAAAACTTCGATGGTTAACCCTGAAGACGTAGTCTCGACTCTTACTTACCAAGATATTTAAAGATTCAAATTACTATCTTACATTCCTACACATTGGGAGTGCTATGTTCCCGGCCCTGAGGATGGTGGTTTGATTATGGCGCCCCACTTCTCCCTTTGCTTGTACGAGGATATGTTTCGTGCTGGGGTGAGATTTCCACTGCACTCCTCCATCTGTGAGATCTTTAATTTTTATAACGTTTGTCCTGCTCAACTTACCCCCAATGCCTGGAAGGTTATCATTTGTTTCTTTACCTTAGCATCTTCGATGTCTCTCCCCGTGAGCGCTGCCGTATTTTCAAAAATGTATAAAATCCAAAGATACCCCGGGTGCTCGGGCGTTTGGTACTTTACGTCTGACAAGACGACCAAGCTATTACTCGAGTGTTCGGATGGAAATAGGAACTGGAAGTCAAAGTTCTTCTATGTTATTGCCTCTGGGGGTGATTGGGGCTTTCCCAATGTGTGGAGCGACGCCGTTCGCTCCCCTCGATGTCCCGATTTGAACTCCACGGAGCACAGCACTGCTTACGCCCTTCTTAGTCATGGTCCCGTTAGCTTCAAGGCATTAGTTAACGAGAGAAACTTGATAGCGGCAGGATTAAGCCATCGTTGCACACCCTCGATCGATGACCCAAGTATGTTTGTTCGTCTGTCTGTCCTTTTTTTTCTTTTTATGTTTCTGACTCTGATGTGTATCCTTCATTTCGCAGGCATGTAGATGCAAGAATCGAGGAAGTTTAACAAAGATAAGCTTGCTGCCAGGGCTGTTCAGCGAGAGGCCTCAGGTCCATCACGTAGGAGGGCGATCGCTGGCACTGGACTCTACGATTTTGACACCCACCACGGACATAGGCTAGTCATCGGGGGCTCCTTCGCCTATTACTGGGAAGGAGGCATCTTGCAGCACGGGGTCTGACATCCCCGTCCATTTCTGCTCCTCCTGGAATATCAGCGAGGATGACACTATCACAAACCGAGTTACCGCGATAGAGATGATGTCCCATGTGATGCATCCCCGGGATGTGGCAGCGGCTACAGACGCCACTTTTCAGGGCTTGGCGGACGACAGATACGCCCTTTTATCCCAGGTGTGTTGCAACTTACTCGTTTCATTTATTTATTCTCTCCTTCCTTGTTCCTTTTTTCTCTCCCTTTTTATTTTGTGTGTGTCTTAACCTGATTATTCTTGCAGCAACTTTTTACCCACCAGGGCCTGATAGCAAAGGTTAATTACGGGTCTCGGAGATTGATGGAGCTTGCTACGGAGCTTGCACACGGCAAAGGGCGTGTCAAGCACCTGGAGGGAGAGGTCACCGATTTACAACGGCGTCTCGCTTTCGTTGAGCTGGAGAGGGAGGAGTCCCGCAAGGAGAACGAGGCGTTGAAGGTGAGTGCCAAGGAAGCCGCCGATGCTGCCGAGGAGGCGCAGATGGATTTTTACCTCGACGGATTCGACGACTGTAAGCAGATGCCTACTTTCCAGCGATTGACTTCAGACGCCTCGTTCCTTGTCCGCCAGCATCTACTTCTGGTGCCCCTGCCATCGACATGGATACGGCTGAGAGTTCTCCCTCGCTTGTGGATGAGTAGCGTCGCTTGTCCCCTCTAACTGTTATATTTATCTACTTGGTGATTCATAGGACAAACTTGTAATCTAACTCTTATGGAGCTTCTGTATTTGTGTTGTGACTTTTGCTAAACTCTTATCGTATTTTGGCTCACGTGGAGCTCCTTTGCTACGTTTGAGTGTTCCCTAATCAACTTTTAAGTGTGATGATGGTAGCAATGGTCATTCCCTGCAATCTACTAACGTATTTCCCTTATTCGTTGTAATGGTGATCCACTGCATTCTGTTAACTGTGGTGTCAACGGTTATCCATTGCAATCCCTTGACCTTTATTTTTTGTTAACAGCAATGGTTGTGCACTGCAGTCTATTGGTTATGATGGCAATGGTTGTCCACTGCAATCCCTTAACCTTTGTTTTTTGTTAGTAGCAATGGTCGTCCGCTGCAGTCTATTGGTTATGGTGGCAATGGTTGTCCACTGCAATCCCTTAATTTTTGTCTTTTGTTAGTAGCAATGGTTGTCCACTGCAGTCTATTGGTTATGGTGGCAATGGTTGTCCACTGCAATCCCTTAACATTTGTCTTTTGTTAGTAGCAATGGTTGTCCACTGCAGTCCATTAGTAAGATAGTATATTATTGTTAACTTATAAATTAAAATATTTTTCATTAAAATGATTGTATTAATTCATTTTTATTCATCCTAAAGAAATGAGGAAAATCACCAAGTGTACAATTTTTGGCAGCAAAAGACAATTGTCGAACATAAATCATGACTGTAGCATTCATATTTTTTATAGTTTCATGATTTTGTTTACATAGTCTCATGATCTCGATATGAACTTATTCTGTTTTTTTATATTAAATTATATTTGATAATAGAATAAACAATGCTTTAATTTTTTTAACTTATTATGTAATTTATTTTTTCTTGATGAAATTACTCTAATTTACATATTTATTTCTACTTTTAATTTATATTAATATGTATATAAATTGTGCTTACAACTTAAACTCAAAAATTCTAGAAAATTCATTTACCACAATTAATTACTTCAATTTATGTTTTGAAAAATTATAACATTATATTTGAATTATATCACTTAAACTTATAATTTTTAGTTTATATTTTTCACCAAATGTTAAAAAACAAATGATAAATATACAAAAAGTTATAATCACGAATCTTAATATTAAATAATATTATTTRCTATTATMTTATAAATTCTATYATTTTTTTTATTGAATWATCTTTGATAATAAAATAAATAATGTTTAGTTTTATWGGAGTATTTAAGTTATTTTTTCTTAATGAAARCACTCTTATTTACYTATTTATTTTGCTAAAATAATTTTAATATGTATATAATTAATTAYTTATTATACAAATTATTTATATAACATGTACTTTATATGCGATTAATAAAGTGCATCAAATTCCAAAATATCCCAAACTTGAATTTATATTTTAAATACAAATGTATCTGAATTGACTTCTATAGACCGTTATACAGATCAGGATAATGCAACAAATAATTTACAGTCATCTGTAGTGGCTAAAGTTTCATATCATTTTCAGAGATTTCCAATAACCGATATTTTTTATATTGATTTATTATTTTAATATTCTAATGGTATGTTATTATTTTACTATATGTTTTGTGTAATTATAACTAATTTTAAATAATTTCTGAAAAGATACACCCACTCGTAATTTATCTTTTGGGTTTGTACTATTATTGTTATACTATATAATTGTTAGGATTATTATTATCACCATTATTATTATTGTTGTTGTAGTTGTTGTTGTCAAAAAATACTTATCAATTGACAAGTATAATTCTATAGTATTGACATTATTCACAAATCGTCTAAAAACCATGCATAATTATCTATTTCTGCAAATATTTTCAGAAGATGTAGTTACTCCTGCTACATTAATTCGTATGAAAAGTAGCTCAACTATTATACAAAACCTGGATCAAAATCAGGCAATTTCGAAACGAAAAAGGGGAAAACCTCCCTAAAATCCAACGGTTACTAACAACGGTATTATTCTTTAGAGCATTAATATTGAGTTCACTTTTTACTTAAGTTATATTATTGTTTTCTATATAATAATAAACACATTTACTAAATTAAATATGTTTAGTTTATTGCCAGTATTTGATTATACAGAGCAAAGTTTCTCAGTTTTTAATAAATTAAATAGACAAATACACTCAACTCATTATAGAAATCAAAACTTTTATATACCACCAAAACCACTAATTAGCAGTAATAATATTTTGTGAAAAGACTATAAGTGTAGTTCATAAGTTTCACCATGAATATAGATAATTCTTCCGACCCATTGACAGAAATGGACAATAGTGCATCCGTTGTAGTTGATTTGACACAGAATCAACTTACCCCTAAACCAAGAAAAGGACGTCAACCAAGAAATTTGAATATTTCTAATAACGGTAATAGTTTAATCCACTTATTCATTTGCATATTAATTTTATATTTCAAAGAGAAGTTCAATTTTTATAACAACTTTAACCGTTTAAATTATTTCTTCTTTTACATGACAATATTATTGGCAATAATTGATAAGCATAATATATAAAACTCTTATCCATTGTCTTTGATATATTACACGAATTTAGAATAGTCATACATATATACTTTTATTTATTTAATGTACTCATGCTTCAAAAAGGAATTTTACATGCTTCTAAGGTAAACCTTAACTTGTGAAATAATATTGAACTGCAATAAAACTAAATATTGATAGATGATTAATAATTTTGATTATGCAATATTTATTTAACATATCTTTTGCATTACATATTACTTATACAATAATAGATGATATTTTTTCTACTTACCAATATTTTGAATATTGTAACAAAAAATATTCCTAAACAAAAAGCGGGAAGGCCATCTTTGAAGTCTGTTTTTGAAAAGGGCAAAATTCGAAAATTAATAATTTGCTAAAATATTATATTTTGAATGGATGATTAATTAGTTCAATTGATATTTATTTTTGTTTGTAAATATAACTCTATGATATTTAAAAGTATCCACATCATCCAATGCAATTAGCAGTGGAAGAATAACTGAAGTAGTTCAGAAGGAAGCGACTACATCACTTATTAAGCCTTCACGTAAACGATACCCCAAGAAACCTAAGATTCCTGATGATGGTAATTCCTTCAAATCTTTTTATTTCCAACAATACACATACTTTATATAATTCAAATATAAATTTTAATTACACACACATATATAATTATATCATTTATTAATCTCAATGACACCTTCATTTGTTTAAATTTATTATCGAACAATTTATTGGGATATTGGTGATCATCCTTTCATATGTGGACATTGTTCAGCATATTTTTTGTATGGAGAGAGACTTAAGCCAAGTGTTGAAACTACGATACCGGAGCACTTTACCTGTTGTGACAAGGAAAAGATCGTGTTGCCTCCTTTGAAGAAGCCACCACAAGTTTTGTATGATCTAATATTCGATTTTAGCGATAAAAGTAGATACTTTTTAGAGAATATTCGATCATACAACAACATGTTTTCTTTTATTTCGATGGGTGGAAAAATTGATTCCAGTATGAACACGGGAAATTCACCACTGATATTTGTTTATGGATATGGAGGAATTGGAAAAACTTTTGTTTGGAGGACTCTTTCTGCAGCAGTAAGATCTAATGGTGGGATTGTATTAAATGTGGCATCTAGCGGCATAACTTCTCTTCTTCTTCCAAAGGGAAGAATCGGTCATTATAGGTTTAAAGTTCCATTCAATCTCCATGAAGAATCATCGTGTGGGATTTTCCAGGGGACCCCCCTTGCGGAATTAATGATGCGTGCACAACTGATAATTTGGTATGGAGCTCCGATGATGCACATACATTGTTTTGAATCATTACACTAAACATTGAAAGATATTATGGGATTCAAGAATCCAGATGCTAGAGATATTCCATTCGGAGGTAAAACTGTTGTACTTGGTGGAGATTTTCGCCAAATTCTTTCAGTGATTCCTAAAGGTACTAGACCAGACATAGTACATGCAACCATCAATTCTTCTCACTTATGGAGACATGGTAATGTTCTGAGATTAACAAAGAACATGAGGATTCAAAATCTCAGCTTAGATCCCTATTCGATTGAATTGAAAGATTTAAATAGCATTGGAGATGGGACGGTTGGAGGATCAAATGATGGCATTGTTGAAATCGACATCCCAGAGGATTTATTGTGGTTAAATGATTGTGACCCTATTGCATCAATTGTGGCCAGCACTTATCCACAATTTGGAACGAATGCTGAATGTTCTGTTTATTTGGAGGGCCGATCTATTCTTGCACCAACACTTGATGTAGTCAATTTAATCAATGAGTATATGACTTCATTGAATGAAGTGGAATGTAAGGTATATTTGAGCTCAGATAGTGCGTGCAAATCTGATGCAAATGTTGATATTTTGCAAGATGTCCATTCAACTAAGTTTTTAAACACAATCATGAGCTACGATTTAAGGTTGGTACTCCAATCATGTTGTTGAGAAATATTGATCATTCACTTGGTTTGTGCAATGAAATTAGATTGGTAGTTACGAAACTGGGTGATCATATTTTGGAGGCAACGATTCTCTAAGGAGGTAACGCAGGTGAATTAGTACTCATCCCACGAATGACAGTAACACCATCGGATCTTAGGTTGCCGTTTAAGTTTAAACGAAGGCAATTTCCGTTTATTCTGTCGTATGCAATGACAATTAATAAAAGTCAAGGCCAATCCCTATCCCACGTTTGACTTTTCTTAAAAAACCTGTTTTCAGTTGTGGTCAACTGTATGTTGCAATATCAAGGGTGTCCAACCGAAAAGGTTTAAAAATCTTGATTTGAGATGAGGAAAATAGACGTAGAAGAAAAACTACGAATGTTATGTACAAGGAAGTACTTCATAATTTGTAAACTACAATTTCTGATTAATAATAGTTTTGCCAACGATGCTCTATACTGTTTAATTCTTCAATTTCTTCAATTTATTATTTTAACTCTTTATCTTATTCTATTTTTGTTTAAATTATTATAACCATTTATTTATTATATTATTAATATAAAATAATATTAAATATTTGATATACGCTAGTGGAAAAAAGTCGATTAGAGGCGGTGCATAAGTGACGGTTCAACAAGAAACCGCTGCAAAAGATGCATAAGTGACGGTTTTTAGAAAAAACCCGTCACTTATGGAAAAAAAAAAGTCCGGGTGGCGGTTATTTCATTCCAACCGCCACCAATAATATTATAAGTGTCGGTTTTTGAAAACTACACCAAAAAAAAACAATCGGGCAGCGGTCCAAGAGGGAACCGTCGCCAAAAACACACTGGGTGGCGGTTCTTTACGAAACCGCCTCTTATAGACCGCCACAAATATTGGCTTTGGGCTGCGCTTATTTGGGGAACCGTCGCTTATATCCTRGACCTCTTTTGGCCGCGCTTCCAACATAGAACCGACGCTTAAAAGTTCATACCAACAAAAAAATAGCGCAACCCAGTTCTAAAAATACTCGCTCAGATCCCGAAGGTTTTGACTAAATCAAAGCCATTGCTAAGATATCTCGATTGAAGCTATGAACCTCTTTTCAGATGAGGCTGTCCATTCTTCCAATTCTTCCACCTTGTCGTTCGGGTTGGGAAGGAGCAGCCACGACMCGGCCTCCACCTCCTCCTCGGAGTACTCGTCGGAGTAGGCGACGACCTGTCTCTTATACACATCTAGATGTGTATAAGAGACAGGTGTATGTCGTGGTCGCAGGTGGCGCAGAGGGCGTCGGCTGTCTCTTATACACATCTAGATGTGTATAAGAGACAGGTGTATGTCGTGGTCGCAGGTGGCGCAGAGGGCGTCGGCGGCGGGGGCATGCTCGCAAACCTCACACACCCAGGCGCGGGCGTGGCGGGAGGCCAGCTTGTTGGCGGCGTAGATCTCGGCGTCACAGCCCACGCAGAGGAAGGCGGAGTCGGCGCGGCAGAACACCGCGGACGACGACGTTTTGCACGAGTCGCAGAGCTTCGCCGTTAAGCTCCAGGTTTCGCCCCCCATTTTTTTCACTTTTTTTATTTTAATTACGTTTTTTTTATTTTCTTCAGTGGCCTTTGGTTTTTTTCGTTTCTCTATTATTGCTAATTCATGGTTAGGTTTGATATTCCAGCCAAAGTGGTCATACTGTCACAACCTGTTCGGATACCTGTCTGTGCAACCCTTTCCCCCCATTTTTTTCCTTGCTTGTTTAGAAAGGCTGTGGTGTTTTGCTCTGAATTATGATGGTAAATGAGAAGATGAGCATGTAACTTAAGTTTATACTAGTTCTTCCCCATAACTTAATTCTAGTGGTGCATGGTCGAATTGTAACTCTGATTCAGAGAAATCAATAAGACGCATTATACTAGTTCTTGTAAAATGAAATACATTTTCACGCAGTTAGTGTGGCAAATGTACATTGTGTTGCTATTTTAGGTTTTCATATGCTTTATTAATGTGGGAGCTGAAAGAATACATAGTTTGAGTACATGATTTGTCAACTCTTTTGTGCTTTTGGATCAGGAGTGTCGATTTTGAAATAATAATAGTGGATGATGGGAGTCCAGATAGAACCCAGGAGATTGTTAAACAACTACAGCATTTATATGGAGAAGAACGTATTGTAAGTTATTGAGGAGTAACCTTTTCAAATATTTAGCTCATGATTTCACATCTCTAGTCTGGTGTCTAATGATGTATGTATACTCATGTTGTTCTGGTAATGCAGTTTTTGAGACCTAGACCTAATAAGCTTGACCTGGGTATGTATTCAGGCATCTTCTATATATGAAAGTTGATTGTACAGATTTCTAAAGTTTTTCATTTTAGGGACAGCTTACATACATGGGCTGAAGCATGCGAGTGGAAATTTTGTTGTGATAATGGATGCCGATTTGTCGCACCATGTAAGTTTGCAACTCCAACTGCATAAAATATAGAATTTGTTTAATATTGTATTTCCTTGTAAAAATATAGTGCGATAACCTATGGATTTATAATATGACTTTATTCATATTGTTTGAATATATGAATTTATTCATATTCATACCCCATCCTCTCTGTCATGTTTCAATATATAAAACGAAAAATATTTCTSTAATATTATGAATTCAGCTCCCGATGGCTATACTTACTCCTTTATAAATCTTGTCAATAATGTGAAAAACCGAAAATAAAGAAAAAGTTGTTGTCCCGGTGTTCTCCAATTAATGAACTACGTCTTTTTCTTATTCTTTCTAAATTCACATTGAGCTGAAATTTCTTTCGTATGCTCTTTGACAGCCAAAATACCTGCCAAGCTTTATCAAGTAAGTATTCTTGAAGCAAATTGCCGGATTTTCATGGTTTTCATGAATATGTGATAAGTCTTCTTGTTTAGAAAACAGAAAGAGACAGGTGCAAGCATAGTTACTGGAACCTGATGTCAGAGGTGGAGGGGTTCATGGATGGAATCTTATGCGTAAACTGACGAGCAGAGGAGCAAATGTCCTTGCACAGACACTTCTCTGGCCAGGTGTATCGGACTTGACTGGATCATTCAGGTATTTTTACAACTTCAGCAGCAAATTTAGTTTTTCCCTTGCATATAACAGATCCTTAAATTTGATAATGCCTTTTTCTCTTGAAGGCTTTACAAGAAATCTGTACTTGAAGATGTCATAAGCTCGTGTGTGAGTAAGGGGTATGTTTTCCAGATGGAGATGATAGTTCGAGCCTCAAGAAAGGGTTATCATATTGAAGAGGTAATTACAATYTTTTGCATCTCTTTTTGAAAGATTAGCCTGTTTGCTCATGTTACTTCAATTTAATAATAATTTGGGGGATCTGCAACACAATATGGTCTGTAATTAGTGCTAGAACCGATGAGTAGCTTGTGTCCTATTATAACTGTGCCAAAAACTGGAACTAAAGAAAGTAGTTACCCTTGTATGGTTGGCAAGACGAGGAAAAGGAACAACTAACAACTTATAAACTTATCCAAGAAGACTAATTGTTTATATTTAATCATTGTCAGGCATGATTTACATTGTAAAAGTTATTCCTAATTTTCCATCGGTAGAATGATTTATTACCATATAAATGCAATTCATATTAAGGGTTGCTTGTTGAACAWTTTGGAGGAGGTGATAGTTTATTCACTATCAATCTAATGTATATTSTTTGATAAAAGCTTATAATAAGCTCCTTATATTTGAAAAACTCTTGTTGGGAATAAATTATAATTTATAACCTTTTRCAATGAGCTAAAAACTAATCGACGAATCATTTTCTTTGGTAAAACATAATTTTATATACTAAAATATTATTTTACAGTTTTACATAAACATTATTTTAGATACACACATTTTTTTATTTATGAATATAATTAATTTGATATTATTATTTATATTTTTTCTTATTTTTTAAAATTTATTTTGTAAGAAGTCTTTATTTACTATTCTAAATATATTTAGTAATACACACACACAGACACACACACACACACACACATATATATATATATTTTGTTTTATTTATGCATATTATTTTTCACACCTTTCAATCATGTCTATATCGGTAAATGTTCAATTAGGTATTTATTATTTCTATTACTACAATGCTAATTTTTTTTATAGAGGTTTGACTGTGTTTATGTCATCTCTACTTTAAAATAATACATTGTACAACCAAACAGGGCCCTAACCCTGGTTGTCCAAGAGGGCCATGGCACGATTTGGTACTGTAAAATCGATGGTCCAGCAGCATACGATGTTTTTCAAAAACTTCAAAGAGCGTTGGTTAAAGGCCTCAAAACGCAGTGGTTTTTAGAAATCAAAGCCTCGAATGACGATTCATTACTCAAGCTCGAACGAATCTCGGAAGTGTTGGTAATCGACAAGGGGTGGTTCACAAAGAGAAGGTGATCCCGAGGGTTGGCATGTCCAGGTATATGATAGATACAAAAAGAATCACGTTATACAATTTTTTCTTGTTTCTATCTGTTATTTAGAGCTAAATTTACTATTGCACGATGTATTTAGTTTTTCGTTTCGATTGACTCGAATTCGGTCAAAGGCTTCCCCAAGGATCCAAAAGAGACTACAACCTTAGAAGTGCTTATTCGTGGTCAGTGATAAAACCTATTTTAGGACATATGTCTTTTTGCAATAAGCTGGAGCTAATCCAAACAAGACTTGGATATCGAATTATAAATCATAATTCGTTAGTATAAATAAATCTAATATTTTTTTTCATGTTTTTAATTTAAGGATGGAATATCGAATCAAGATCCTTACTCACCGTTGGAGTTCGATGAGATTCGAATGTGTTTTGCAAGATACTTTATTGACGTTCTTCTAAATTCTTAATTGTAAGCATTTGTTGAGTATATTGATGAGATTGAATTGTTATGGTGTGAGATGATATATTTGAATAATTTTTGTTCGATATTTATGATATTTGTTTTTGTTTGGATAATTTGTGTTTGTTTTAATATTTTGGTTTGTTTGGTTTGTGTATTTGCTATTAAACAAAATGATTTGTAGGAATTATAATAAATTTCTGAAATTTCAGATTTTGTGAAATATTGGTGCAGAAAGCAGGAAAAAAAAAACAATAAAAAAAAAAAAAAGGTGGCGGTTCGAACTAAGAACCGCCACCCGACGCCTATTATAAGCAGCGGTTTGAAGCATCGCCCGATTTTTTTTACTTTAAGCGTCGGTCGTGTTAGAGGCGGTTCAGAACCGCCTCAAAAGGCCTATTTGAACTGCTTCTAATCGACTTTTTTCCACTAGTGTATATTAAACTTTAAAACTATTTTCCCGTGCATCGCACGGGTGTAATACTAGCGTGTTTTGTGCACTGAGTATGTTTTTCTCATCAATCACTTTTATTGGTCCTTCCTGTATACCGTCTCATAGAAATCTTTGCAATCAAATCAATATATTTAGTCATTCTTATATGTTTCTCTCGTCAATCACTTTGGAACCAAATGAACAAAAGCATGAAAAATGATACTAATAAACTTCATATATATATTTTTCCTTATAACTTTCACTATTGCTTGTTGAGTGTGCATAATAATATTTCAGTACACGAATTCTAAGATATATTGTTGATGGAATTCAAGCTCAAGAGCTTTATTACACTAAATTCCTTCTTCTTTTTTCGAGACAAAAATTACCCCACACGATCGATCAACTCCAATATTCCCAATTCAGCAAGTAAAACTAATAATAACTGCACTATTCATAATTGTATCACCAATCTATATAAACTTAAAAAATAAAATTTAACAAATCTAAAACTGTGAAGAAACGAAATGCACTACAAATCTCGACTCAACCTTACATACTATACAACAGTAAATATGATGTATTCTCACGTATAAACCTAACTATCCGAAGGCGCAAAAGGCTTCGCTAGGTTTCTCGAGTGAACATGATGATGATGGCTGTGATATATGATCAAATTAGGCTTCGTATCGAAATTTCTAACAAAACGATCCATTTTCATATTCGAATCCGAGGCAAAAGTTTGATCATGAAAAAGATCTCTGATTGCTTTAGGCAGCGCCTCACCGTTCATTACGGTCTTCCAGTATTCACCGCCAGGATCTTTTCTTGCTCCTGTTACATAGGCAAACTGATGCAAAATAAATAAATAAATAAAAACAATAAAATAAGACTATATATATATAAATATATAACACTACGTAAACAACAATTTCAAGAAAATATGGGCTATTGCAATTATAGTCCTTTAAGAGCTGCCGAAATCATGATTTGCAAAACAAAATTTCGTAATTAAAACAAACAAACAAAAAAACTCTCTAACTTTCAGTCATTTGGTTATTTGGAAAAAATAAAGAAAGAATTGTCGACCCTCGTAGTCCGTTCTTGACCGAGTGAGAACTTCATTTTTATGTTTTTTTTTTTTTGAATTTCAATAAGATTTCCGCCGCTTAATGGATATATCCGCATTTCCTAGCAAAAAATGGACGCCCTGACAAAGTTTATAGTTTCCACGACCAAATGACTAAATTCAAGTTTTCTTTTTTCTTTTGTGGAATTTTCGGAAATCCTGATTTTTTGCGGAACCATTATTGCAATTTCAAGATATAACATGAAAAATGATTAATATATCTACAGCATGAAATTAAACTTATTCAAAAACATTACCAGTACAAGGGAGAGAAGAAAGAAGGCTGAGATAGCTTTTGTTTCCATCTTCAAACTAATTGATAACAACTAGAGTTGGTTTTACTTATTCTTGTCAATTGTAAGACATCTAACTTTGTACTTATAGACAACCTTACAATAAAAAAGTAAATCCCAACAATGAGATAATCATATAAAAGTCAACATCACAGGTTATGGCTCTGATTTTTATTTTTATTTTTAATTGGAAGATTGATCAATGAAATGAAAAGCTTTTAGTGGTGGTGAGTGTTTTGCATATGCAATATTACAATTAGTTGTCTTGTGCATGCCACCGCCACCTGCTGCACAAATTAAAAAAAAAAAAAAAGCATAATTAGCATATTTGATTCATTAAGTATGCTACGTAGCATATTTAATTAGTCATATCTTAATTAGTATCTTACTTTTTGGTGTTTAAATTTAAAGGCGCGCATGACCTATTCGTCATTTAAATATCTTATGCTACAAATAAGTTGAATTTTGATCTCATAAATTATACTCCCTCCATTTCTTAATAAGTGTCATTTTAAAGATTTTGTTCAAAATTAAAAAACATAATATTTGACCAACATATCCACAATCAATTAATAATATTCTCATTTAATTACTTCCATTCTTTCCCTTTAATTATTCTATTACCATAAACTTGTTTATATTTCTTAAAATAAATGGGGATAAAACTGGAATAAAATAGTAAGAAATACTAAAACGACACTTAATTTGTAATAAAATTGAATCTCTAAAATGACACTTATTTTAAAACGGAGGGGTAGTAATTTTTAACCACAGGTACTTCAATGGTTCACAATCTCGGGAACAAATTGAACAAAACTAGAACACAGGAGACTAAAACGGCTTAATTATTGTTGATATGTCTTGAATCTCTCGTTTCGTCGAGTTGTACGGGGGTCTCCCAAACGGTATGTAGCTCTGGGCCTTAAGCTCAACTTGGTGTATTCTCTCAATACTATAAATATGGTATTTGAGATAAGAAATTTGTAACCCTAATCAGTTAATAAAATCTGTTCTTCTCTCTGCCCTTGGACGTAGCCAATTTGGTGAACCATGTGAATTTATGTTTTCTTTACGTTTTCTGTTTATTGCTTTTAATTCATATTCATTCATAACAATTATCATATCCTACATGAAAAAAATGTTACATATATAGAATAATAAAAAATACAAATTTACCACCCCATAATATTCATACAAGATAGAGTTTTCACAAAACATAAATCACGAAATATGGGTTTAGCTGTTCATGAAATTTGTTCATATCATCGGGAGATGTTGAGCTCGTCGGTCAAATCTCTTATTGTATACTTAATTGTTGTAATTTGGTGAATATCACGTAAGCTCAAGGATTTAGGGAATGTACATTAAAAAAGTAGTTGTGGCTTTTCGTTATGAAAATTGAAAAACATAGAAAAAGTAGAGGACATATATCGACAGCTTGATTTATAATCACATTCATCGGTACAAGATTAGCAAAACTACGAACATATGTATTCAAGCCGCTTTACCTATTCTTAAATGAATGGAAATTAAGTTCAAAATATCTTTAATTTTATGTTTTTACTTTTAATGTCCTTCCATCGTCCTAGGTGGGTTTATGATTCTTTGAGCTATAAAGTCAATATAGATATTATAATGCATGGAAGCCAGCCTTAAAGTCAATACATAGATATTATAATGCATGGAAGCCAGCCTAGGGACATTCAACGCCAAAAGCCCACCACATTATAATATTTTATTAATACTTTCCTAACCTCTTAATAAGTAATTATATATCAAAACAAAGATTGTAAATTTGTAAGAATAAGTAATTATATATCAAAACAAAGATTGTAAATTTGTAAACTTGTAGGACTTATAGTTTTGAAATAAGTATTAGAATTATGATGTTGCTTTCGGTTTTATAATCATCGAAACTAATATCAAACAATTTTAGAATAATAAATAGTAGTTTTAGAAAACAGATGTTAAAAACGATGTTAACAACATCGAAAGTAACATCACACAAAATAAAAACGTGCAGCGGAATAAATATTAAAATAATTTGAACACAACAATTTAAATTTCGTTCGTAAGTAAAAGTATTTGCGAACTTGGGTATACAAACCCAAAAATTATATTACTATTAAATTATTCAAGATCAAATACAAATATAAAGTAATGTATGAAAAAACACTAATATCAACACTTGATACTAAAATACTTGTCGCCTCGTTATGATGATCTTCTTTGTTGGTAACGCAACTCCAAAGATCTCCGTGATTAAGATGGTGGCTTCAAGTCTTGTGGCAAAGATTGTGATGATCTTCTCCGTTGGTTACGCAACTTCAAAGATCTCCTTGATTTGGATCGTTGTCACAAGTCTTTTACTTGCTCGTATTCTTCTAGTCTAGCGTCGTCTTGTTGCGTTCTCGTCCGTGTCGTGAAAGCCGTGTGAAAAACTGTAAAGGACGTAATCTTCTCTCGGACTCCTCTTGTCTTAAATAGACAAGAGTCCTATTCTTGGTAAACAAGAAAACTAGTGCGAAATAAATGTAGAGTCATAATTCTAGTTCGCTAATATATTTTGAGCCCAAGAAAGACAAATAACAAATAAAAAAATTTCATAAATATATTTCCCAACAAAGAGAAAATTAAATGTATATTATTTTTTAAAATAATTTAAATATAGATAAAACACTTTTTTTTCCTTATATATTTTGCTTTGTTCCACCTAAAATATATAGAACGACATTTTCTCAACCATATTGAAGTCTGTTTTTCTTCTTCTTTGTAATTAAAATGGTATCTGGATGCAATTAAAGTTGACCTAAAATCGTTTTTAGAATTTAAATTTAAAATTCATGATGTCAAATCTATATGTTAAAAATTGCGAAAGAATTGCAAATCTCAACTCATAACTTTAATCAATAAACAACATATGTAAAGAGTGTAAAAATAAGAAGTAACGAAAAACAAAATAGACACGTTTAAATTTAGTTACAAAAATAATTTATTCTTATAATTGACCCAACTAGGAAAAAATGTTTACCAATCACAACTTGCATTTTAATGATTACGTAATCCTTAATCTACTAATAAAGATAAACTAAAAATTCCTTAAGAGTAGATATAATCTAAATCAGTATAACTCTTTCAAAAACTAAGATTCACAATCAAAAGATTGGATTTTAACGAAAAATTGTACAAAAAATGGGAGAATTCCATCAGCGGTTGCTATCATGGACGCAAATAGCATTCGCAGTCGCATCCACCACATACGAAATCTACAGTAAGAAAAAAAATATGCTTTCAAACTTTTTAACTTCGCTTAATCTCTCTAAATGCGTGAATCGTTTGTGAACAATCCTCAATTTCATATACACACACCTTACTCGTAGAAGAGATCTACAAAGTAAGAAAAAAAATACAAAATATTACAAGTAAATATTATTAGTAAGAAAATAAGATCAAATCTTTAGAGTACTAATAATATATACTAGACTAAAGAATATTTTCTACTTTAAGAAAAGAACTATACATAATATATTGTAGATAAATATATAAAGAAAATAAGATAAAACAAATATTATAATATACAAATTCTATGCTAGAGAAAGAAAACTACAACCTAATCTATGGCTAAATTATATACATGATATTACAAAAGATGATAAATATCAAGTCTTTCCTAAATAATTAAATCTTGTCAAGAAAGTAAAAATATTAAATAAGACAATATAAATCATTAACTATTAAATCAAGTATTTATAAAATACGTGACTCCACAATCTCTCCCTTTTTGTCTTTCTTGGTGAAAAGTCATATTATGAAAATACCAAGTATGAAATATGTATAATCACCAATAATATTCCCCTTAAATTACTGCAATTAAATATAAAACAGTTAATAAGAATGCTATGACATCTGCGATAATATTTGCAAAAGCAAGCGAAAATAAGTCTTAATTAGGGCAAAAGGTCATAGTCATCCACAAACAAATAGACAACATATAACAAACAAAAACATCAAAATAACATTTATCAATCAAAAGTATAAAATATCTATTATGGAAAGAGATCATCAAACTACGAAGTGGGATCACTTCATTTCGGTAAAGAAGAAGCTTCAAAGTCTTCATAACGAAGACCATTGTGAATAGAAAAACTTATAGATGGACAAACTCCCTTGAATGCGATGCAAGACTATCAACAACATCCGCAACATCATCGGTGTAAACATCAACATCCACATCAACTCCCCCTGAAATCGGATCTCATCGTGAACCATGCATAGTCTCTTGAGTTGGAGCAGCAAGTCCCAAACATTGATCATTCAGCAACTCCAGAATCATCAACCACATCTTCCCCTTTTTGTCCAAATAGAACAGAATTCGAAAGCAGGCAAGAAGTTGGTTACGAAGAACAGTAATATGGGTAATAACATCATTATCATATTGCAATTGATCTATTAAAAGCGAACACGATACTAGAATCATCAAACTCGAGTCAAACTCCACAACATCATGTATTCCAGTAGAGATGCAATCGGAGTAGCATCCGAGACGGCATTCAGAGCGACAATTGGAGCAAGAGAAGAAGTAGGAGTAGGAATAGCATGAGCAGAACCAACTGGAGTCGTGATCAGAAGAGCTATCCTCGTTGTTAGAACATACCTCAAGAATATCGACAAGTCGATTCTTAGCATTGAAGAGTTATGGGGTGACATAAATATATACTGATTTCCAAGTAGAGCAACTCAGAGAACTAGACCCTAAGACACAAGCACTATGAAGATCAGACTCAGGAATGGCAAGGCCCGTTTCTTCGAAGAGGATGTGGCGAAGAATGTGACAGCATCAAAGACATGAGTGCTAAAACTGAACGACATATGAGTCCTGAGTTGATAAAGGATGTGAGCATGAAGCTCGGTTACTCTAGAGTTGTTATTCATTGGAGCCCAGATGCTACAACACACTTTGTTAAAGAGCCATAAAAAGAGGTCAATCGAGAAGAGGGAAACTGAGTAGACTACTCGACGGTAATATCACTCATATAAACTTGACATTCGAGTGAAACCAGCTGGCCCAGCTTCTTTAACAACATCTGGAGTCTCAAAAATAGAATTTATCATGGTAGGATTGAAATTAAAAATCTCTTCATGCATATAAACATGTCCATATCTTGTAGATGTGGGATCACGCTCAGGCGCTTTGAGATTGGAGTAAAATTTGTGAGTCACAGCTTGCTCAAAAGGGGTGATATCTTCAATGATGCACATTAGTTGCTAGATCTCAAAATTCATCTAGATTATAAGTCTGAAGCGTCAGCACATGATGATGCTTCTCCTTTATCGGATATTGGCTACCAAACATCTTGTATCGACTATGAGCAACTCGGGTATAGAAAGTGTTGGTGAAATCATTACCCAACTTTTAGTCTCCACCAGATTCATGTGCAAGTGTGGTTGCATCATACGTGGCATCAGGAACAACATTCGTGGCAGCACCGACAAAGATTTCCTTGAAAACAGGATTGACCAGATCTGCATCCTAGATGTGTTTGGCGATGAACTTATCAGTAGGAGTGGGATATCTAAAATTTTCCTCAACCAAAAGTATCTCATCACTTGAGATATCGAGGATCAACGCAGGCTGGGAGAATGAAGGACTATAATCTATGACATTGTCGGTTGGTTCTATGTCATAGTCGAGAGAAAAAAAATAGAAGCTAAGGAGGAACAAGTACGCCTTGCCACAAAGAGTTGTGAGGTATCTAAATAATAATTAGAGACCTTCATAGGTAGGGGATACTCACGCCCACCAACAGTAAGAGATGATAAGTCAGTGTTGGAAGGAATGTCGGTAACATAAGCAATGACATTGGCAATGGCATCGGTGGTTGCATCGGTGGCTGCATCTCCCACTTTCTTCAAAACCTTCTTCATTTGCTTCTTATATTTATTTTGCTTCTTGAATCTCGTTCCACCAATCTTAGAAATGTCTGAAATAGAGTCTGGAGACTCAAAAGCATCAGGCTATAGCCACTAAGGCATTTGGACTTGCACGATGAAAATTTATAATTAAGCTTTAGCGAATCTCAGATGGGCTCGATGTTGGGTGGATCCTTGACGTTGATCTTATTGACTTTCTCACCAGATAATAAGGCATCGTGTGGTCAAGTTGACTCAACAACCATAATTATGGCAGTGTTTGGGTCACAAGGACTAGAGATTGACGAGGTAGAGAGGGGGCTAAAGACTCGGATAGAGTGGTGAACTTCTAGTTTATAGGGAGCAGCAGGAGGTGGTGACTGTGCAGTTGATTGCGATAAGATGGCTGGAACAATAGGTGACGACGACTTAGGTGCAGAAGTAACCCCAGATGCTATCACATCAGCCGACGCATCAAGAACTGCATCGATCTCTGCATCATTCATGGACATGGAGAGAGGCTGTCATGGGTTTTTCTGGTATGGCAGTGGAAGCAGCAATGATGGCATCAAATGAGGGAGAAAGAGGTATTTTTCTTGGAATTGAAAAGTGTCATTCGAAATAAAACCAAATTTTCTATGGTAGCAAGTAGATGTCAATCCAAAAGTCACACTTAAGTAAAAGTAAGAGAGAGAAGAGAGAACAATTAATGCAAAATATTTTAAAAAAAGAGTGTGTATGCGTGTGGATGATGTGAAACATACGAATATAGTCTTAAAAAGTCCAAGAGTCCAAAACTATAACCCTAGAAAAATAAATGAAGAATATAAACCAGCCTATATAATGAAAAATCTTAGTAGACAATCCCTAAAATATAGAAACCATAAATAAATTGAGTGAAAATAGCAAAACATTAACTCACATCACCACAATTCATTAAAGCCCCATATTCTGAAAAGATCTTACCTTCCAATTCAGCGCCCTCGTGTATAACCTTACACGAAAATTAAACATCACCATATTTTCCAAAAGGAGAAAATTTTATATTCTTAATTCGTGTGTATGAACCAAGAATAAACAATAAGCAAACTAATATCAAGTGATGCATGTCATAGGAGTTTTATGACTAAAATATGCCAAGAAGAAATCTCAAACAAAAAGAAATAAAAAGAAATAAATTCAGTTGTTGGAGATGCGGTCCAGAATATGAATTGCATTCAGTTGTCACAAAGCATGATTTGTCTATCTTAACTCGAGCCTTGGCGAAGTGACGCATTCTTGGCGAAGTGACGCTTACAAATTACGTATTTATATGGTTGAGTTTTTTTTGTGTCTTTTGTGTCTTTATTACATTGTCGAGCAATCACCATATGCTTGGAAGTTTGAATAGTTTACTTGTCGGGTTTTTACATGTTTATGCCCTCTTGTGTAAGGAGTTGAATTTTTGTACTTCGTCCAAAACCCGCCTATTTATATATATTCAATATTTACTCGTTAAAAGATTGCAAAGCTCTAAAAACACTTTTGATTTTGTTTCCAAAACCCGGTGCAAACTAGTGAGTAGCCTTGTGTGAATTGTCAGTTTTGCTTGCATTTTTATGGAAATTGCATTGAGGTTGCTTGATTTTGCTCGTACATGATTGAATTTGGAAATGAACTCGAGGCATATCACCCTTATTCCGTCCATATCCAAATATATATAAAGGTACTTAAAAATTCCAAAAGAGCCCCCTTGAGCCTATGCCCCATTTCTTGTTAGCAGAGCTCAATTTTAGCTCTTATATCTTCATGAATTGTGAGGTGAGAGTGTATGTTGTTATTTGACAAGAAATTTGACGGAAATCAATTGTTGGTTTTGGTTTTTGAGTTCCTTATACAAAAAAAATATATATAAAACAAAACTCCAAAATAAATCACGAAAAGTGATAAAGCGTGCGTTCAAGTGAAAAGCTATTATAAAAAGGGCTAAGTTTAGTGAAAAGAAGCAAATTCAAAAAGCTTCTAAGTGTTGTGAAATAAAATTTGGAAAAGTGTAGGAGGGTAAGAAAGGGTTTCGAATGAGAGTTTGATAATTTGGGAAGGGTGAAGCGATCATAAGCTTCGAGTTTTAGAAATTAGGATTTCGTGTGTTATTGTTCACGTTTGATCGTGTGCTAGCCACAATATCCATATATTACATACCTTACCTCTTTCGATTCTTGTTTGGTCATGTACAATGGGTAATTTTGAGTTTCTAATTTGTGAAATCTTGATAAGGTGAATGCATTGTCTGACTTGAGCGTATACACGTCCCTTATAAAAACACACTTGAGTGAATTGAGCGAACACCCTCAAAAATTCCATTTGTGCGGAAGTCATCGATTTGGTTTTCATTTGAGAAGGGGTAATACAAGTAATGCTTGGCGATAACGAGTTTATGTTGATACTTTTATCAATTTTAATGAGGATAAGCACAAGGGTTTTTCTTTTTACATAATGGTATTGCATGTACATTCTCGATTCTTTTCGTTATTGGAGGACGAACAAACCGATAAATATGGGTGGTTGTTTTGCATGTAATTGTGGTATTTTTCCCGTGTCTTTAATTAGGATTTAATGTTATTTTTAGTAGCTTTGAGTCGTGTGCCGTTAGGTTTTTAAATTGTTTTCTTGTTTTAATGTTTTGAGCTTTATTTATCCGATGTTGGAGATGTTCGTGCGATTCTTGGGTTTTTACATTCAAAACTATTATTTTGTAGATGGCTAAATGAACTAGATTTGCGCCAAGACATTCCGGCATACGCCTATGTTCGAGCCAAGTAATTGAGGCCCAAAATCCGTGCCAAAATGAGAAAACCGAGCCAAAGGCACCCCGAATCAACTGAGGACAGCCCAGATCGACTGCAAGTCGATGGACTAACCACGGATTGACTGAAAGCTCAGAAATTGACTGCTCGGCAGTCGCCAAACCACTTGGAACTAGAGCAATCGATCGACTGCTTGACTGAGGATCGACTGGCCCCGAATCGACTGACCACTGATCGACTGACCACAGATCGACCGGCTACGGATCGAATGACCACAGATTGAATGGCCATGGATCAACTGTCCACGGATTTACTGAAAGCTCCGAAATCGACTAGGTCGCAATAAACTTCAGAATTCTTGGCGTTTTTGACATTTTTGCCCCTACAAATAACTATATAAACCCCACATATTACCCCAAAGAAATAATCCACTCTCATCCCAACTCTTGCATGTGTTTGGGATTAATTTTCTCTCTCTAGGTTTTAAATTTAATTTCTCTCTAGATCTTAGATTTAATTTCAAGCATTTCCTTGGGTTTGTAAGCCTAAGAAGAATTCAAATCATCACTTGGATTTTATTTTTATTGTTATTTCATTTAAGTTTTGGATTCTCTTTTCAATTCAAGTAAGTTCTCCTTTATTTCCTTTCTTGTTCTTCAATTCAAGTAAGTTTTGGATTAGTTGTTGGATTTTGTGATTTGGCTATGGAATATAGGTGAGTGACACACCAAGATCATAGATCGAGTCCTTGATCATTTTTATTTTGGGTATTTCATATGCTTTATTTTAGTTTTTATTTTCATGCATAGTTTTAAGGTTAATCCTAGATCTACTCTTCGTTTCTAGTTATTTCTCGTAAAGTGTTTAACTTTCACGTCCACTTTTGTTGCTCATTCCATTGATGCTTTTGATTTTTGTTAATTCTCATTATTTACGTTTTTGTGATCATGCATGCATGGTTGTACGTTAGGTTGTTTTCATTGTACTTGGTGAAAATCTTCTTTTACTTGCATATTTTCATTCTTGCTTGCTATTTTAATTTCGGCACACGTACGAGGCATCCTAAATACTTGCATTTCCTTTCTTAGTTTCTCGTTTATTTTCGCATTTTACATATATTTCCATTTTCCTTGACTTTTCGAAAAGCTAAATCACATAGATTCGTGCTAGCAAGTGAATTTCGATAATACCAAGCCAATAAACCTTTTACACCACTAAAACTTACAAAACAAGCAGAAGATTTTGATGAAGAATTGTGCGAGATGACTAACGTACCCGAGCCCAAGACGAGAGTGGAGTTGAAACCACCACCAAGCCATTTAAAATATGTTTTCCTCGAACCCAACAAAACAAAGCCCCTCATTATATATTCAGCATTGACAAAACATGAGGAAAGAGAGATGATTTCAGTATTGAGTAAGCATAAAGAAGCTATAGGATGGAGCATCAGCGACAACAAAGGAATAAGTCCCATTACTTGTATGCACCGAATCGGTCTTGAACTTGTTGCGAGGCTGGTAAGAGATGGCAAAAGAAGATTGACTCCAACACTTTATGAGGTGGTCAAGAAAGAAATTTTGAAGCTAAAAGATGAAGGGATAATTTTTGCTATCTATGACAGTAAATGGGTGAGTCCAATCTATGTGGTTCCGAAGAAAGGAGGCATCACCATAACTGAAAACAAAAAAGGTAAGATAGTTTCGACGCGACTGACGACTGGGTGGCGCATGTGCATCGATTATAGAAAATTAAACGCAGCCACTCGAATGGACCACTTTCCCTTGCCGTTCATCGACCAACTTCTCGACAAGCTTGTTGGACACAAATTATATTGCTTCTTGGATGGCCTTTCTGGCTATTGTCAAATCCCTATAGCCCCGGAGGATCAAAGAAAGACGACTTTCACATGCCCTTGTATGACGTTTGCCTTTCGGATGATGCCATTCGGCTTGTGCAACGCTCCAGCGACTTTCCAAAGGTGCATGCTATCCATTTTTATTGATTTTATCAACGACATTCTCGAGGTATTTATGGATGATTTTTCAATTTTAGGGCCGTCTTTTGAAAACTGATTATACAATTTATGTAGGGTGTTAGAACATTGCATTGAGAAGAGTCTTACGTTGAGTTGGGAGAAATCCCATTTTATGGTAAAAAGTGGCACTGTTTTAGGTCATGTTGTTTCTAGAAAGGGGTTGGAAGTTGATAAAGCTAAAATTGATGTTATTGAAACTCTTCCTCCTCCTCGTGATGTTAAAGGTGTACGGAGTTTTCTTGGACATGCGGGTTTTTATAGGCGATTCATAAAAGATTTTTAAAAAATTAGTCATCCACTGTGTAAACTGCTGACTCAAGATACTTCTTTTGGGTTTGGTGAATCTTGCATGAATGCCTTTAATGAACTTAAAGAAAAGCTTACATCAGCACCTGCTGTTGTTGCCCCGGATTGGACCTTACTATTTGAATTCATGTGTGATGCGTCTACTGAGGCTGTGGGGTCTGTTTTAGGGCAACGTGTGGATAAATTACTTAGGTTATATACTACGCTAGTTATATGTTGAACGATACCCAACGTAATTACACCATCACTGAAAAAGAACTGCTAGCTGTTGTTTTTTCACTGGATAAGTTTAGATCTTATATTTTAGGAGCAAGAGTAATTGTTCAGACTGATCATGCTGCATTGCGCCATTTATTTGCTAAACCTCAAAGTAAACCACCTGATTCGATGGATTTTGTTATTGAAAGAATTTGATATAGAAATTAAAGATAAGCATGGTTGTGAAAATGTTGTAGCTGATCACTTGTATAGAATGGTAATAGAGAAAGATGTGAGTAAGCATCGTATGATTGATGATTTACTCCCTTATGAGAATGTGTATGCTCTTGAGCATTTAATTACTCCTTGATATGATGATATTGTGAACTATATTGCTAGTAATATTGTGCCTAACCATCTATACTACCAAGAATGGAAGAGATTTTTACATAAGTGCAGGAGTTACTTTTGAGATGACCCATATATTTTCAAACGCTGCAAGGATGGACTGAGCAGAAGATGTGTCCCCTAATGATGAAATGGGAAGTATCCTGCATTTTTTCCATGACCTTGGAGGGCACTTCAGATCTTAAAAGACGGAATTCAAAGTCCTTCAAGCCAGATATTATTGGCTGAGCTTATTTGCTGATGCATACGAATACTGCAAGACGTGCGATAACTACCAACGAATAGGAAATATAGGTAAGAGGGATGAGATGCCACTAATGCCTAATCAAGTTGTGGAGATTATTGATGTTTGTGACATAGATTTCATGGGACCGTTCCCAAAAGCGTTGATTTCGAGTATATCCTGGTGGGAGTCGATTACTTGTCCAAGTGGGTGGAGGCGATTCCCGCGCGCAAAGAAAATGCTGAGATCGTGCTAAAGTTCTTGCAAGAAGACATTTTCAGCAGATTTGGGGTTCCAAAGACAATAATAAGTGATGGTGGAAGTCATTTCTGCAACCGAGCATTCGAAAGATTGATGAATAAATATGGGGTTTGGCATAAGGTAGCCACTCCATTTCATCCTCAAACATCTGGGCAAGTTGAAACGGGCAATTTCCAACTGAAGGCCATTCTCGAGAAGACAGTGGGGCCAAATAGGAAGGATTGGGCGACGAAACATCATATAAAATGGTACTTGGTATGAGTCCTTTCCGGCTTGTCTATGGGAAGGCGTGTCATTTACCAGATGAGCTAGAGCATAGATCCAGTTGGACTATTCGCATGCTGAATATGAATTACGATGAAGCGGGCGAGTATAGGAAGCTAAAGCTGACCGAGCTTGAAGAAATCAGAAACGAGGCATACAATAACGCATGGAGGTAAAAGAAAATTATGAAGAAACCTCACGACCAATAAATCATTGATAAACAGTTGGAGGTTGGAAAATTAGCTTTGCTCTATAATTCTAGGTTTAAGTTGATTCCGGGTAAGCTCAAGTCGAGATGGAGTGGGCCGTTTGTGATTAGAGAAATAAACAATTTTGGAGCGGTCACTCTGTACGATGAGAAGAAGGATTCGACTTTTCAAGTCAATGGACACAGAGTGAAACTCTATCGTGATGGGATGTTGACAAGCCAAGACCGTGAAGTGGTGGAGTTTATAGATCAACCTCCAGCTGAGAATTAATCGCTAGAGTTCTCGTCGAGCAAGCGACGTTAAAAGATGCGCTTCTTGGGAGGAAACCCAAGCTTTTTGTATCCTTTTGTAATTTATGTGTTTGTTTTTGTTTTTTTTCGTATTTTTCTATGTTTTTTTTTTCTTTGTGTTTAGAACAGTCGGAGGATTTCTTATTGAGAACAATGATCAATCGAGTGAAAAATGAAGTGCAGGGCAGCATCCATCGATCGATGGTACTGTTGATGCCTAAGCCGACACAACTCTCTATTAGCGTCGATTCGTACTCGTTGATCTACGCTCTTGTCGACCATCACTTTGTCACCGTCGATCTGCCCTGGTCGATCGATGCCCGTCGATGGCATTGCTTATTCGGTCCGTTTGCTGATTATAACTCAAAAGGTGCGGATTTTGAGATTTTATTTTAGAAGAGATCTGGTGGACACCCACCTTGATAAGGTAAGTATTCCCAAGGTATTAAAAGTATTTCCAAGGTAATTAAAAGTCTAGACCTATTTCCTTTTTAGAGTCCTTCTTTGATTTGGTGAGCTATTAAATCTTACCTTAAGTAGACTTGGAGAGAATCTAGGACTCCTATTTTCAAGGCATTTAATTCCTATATAAACCCCCCTCTTGAACACTCCATTATTCATAAATCCTTCAACCTTTTGCCACACCTCGACCACCTCTCGACACCGAGTATTATTATTAACCTCGGCAACAAGACGAAGCGAGTCCAGGTAACGCCTGCCAACAAGGAACGTGGATGGGTGCGTAGAGAAGAACATGAAGAGACCACGGAGGAGCTACAAAATCAATTGGATGAAGATAACTAAAAGATTCAAGATTTGAGGTCCGAAAACACCGACCTTTTGTTTGATGAAGCGTCATATGCAGATAATATTGCCACACTGGAGGATCATCTGAAGGAAGCGCAGGCCAAGATTGTTGAATTAACATACGAAAATAATAATCTTGTAAGTGAAGCTAGAGCCATAATTCGAGAGTTAGGGTGTGAAACTCACGATCTGAGAGAAACGATTGGAGAGTTAGATTCCGAGAATCAAGGCCTTTGGCACAACGATGCAACGCACCTCTTTAACATAGCCAAGTGGGAGGAACTTCTAGAAGAGGTAGAAGCGAGGATCAACAAACTTGAGGATTTACTCTATGGATCCTATTAGCTTTAATGAACTCTTATTACATTTAGTGCAACTAGTTTTTCCTCAACAATTTCTATTAGTTTATTTTTGAGTCGTTAGGATCGTTATCCTATTTATTTAGGTTTTTATTTTAAGCTTATATTTAATTATATTTATTTTCGATGTTTTATTTAGTTCGTACGATTTAATGTTTTATTTATGCCATAAATAAAAATATTTTATTAGTTAGTTGTTATTTTCTTTGTTTGTCTGTTTGATTTCGTAATTTTTAATCAAGATAATCGTATTCACGAGATGTGAGACGACCGAATGATTGCACAATTCAACGTGGAGAAGCTCGACTATTTCGTCGTCAGGGATGTCTTCTTTTTCTCTTTCTCTTTTGATTTGATTGTTCTATATATATTTATGGCAATTCGGAGATTACCGGATTTTTAAGGAGGGGGAGGGTAGTCGAGTAGTGATTTGGTATTTATATTTGTGCAATTTTAACGTGATTGATCGTTATTCCTACGCTTGTTTGTGTTTGTCTGGTTTATCTTGTCAAAGTTGACTATGTGTGATTTGAGGTTCTTATCTTTGAGCGTGTATAAGTGCATAAAATTTCTTCAAAATTGTTATTTATATATATTGTAAAATAGTACTTGGACGAAAACGATTTCGCAAAACCTTAAAAATAGCGTCAACTCAAAATCTTTTTATGCAAAAGTCAGTGAGTAGCCTAAGTGTTTATCATCTTTGCATGTACTTGAGTGAGTTATGTTTTGAGATCTCTTTGAAATCGCAGTGTGTAGTGAATATGACGATTGGGCATAAAAATTACCCTTATTCCGGCCATATCCATATATATTAGCCACTGTAAATTCTGAATGAGCCAATCATAGCCAAATAATCCATTTCCTATAGCCATGAGTGTTTATGAGTTAACTCCTACGCCATTAAAAGCGTGGGGTAAGAGTTTATTATTTTTGTTGGTTATTTGTGTTTTGGAATTTAAATCAAGGATTTATGAAAATTTTGTAATAAAGTGTTAGGGATCACCATTGTTCAAAAAAAGAAAAAAAAGAAAAGAAAAGTGAAAAAAAAAGAAGAATAAAGAGGCAAGAGCTGGGTTTGAAAGAAGAAACGTTTCATGAGCTTTTAAACTATTTAAGTGGTTTGAGCAGAAGTTGATTTTGGGTTTCGAGTTGAGAAATAGCTTAAGTTTAAAGGCTACGTTATGAGAGATAAGTGAGGTTTCTTTTGAATGAGGTGAAACACATTGCTTCGTGATTAGAGTATTTTGGTGAGTTATTGATCACGTTAGATCGTGAGTTAGCCATACGACTTATATATTCCATACCCGTCCAAAGAGCCTACATTACAACCCGCAAAGACCTTTTCCGATTCTTTGTTAGTTACACACTTAAATGCGACGGAGAAGTTTTTTATTTTCAGTCATTGTTTACTATACATGTATTTTGATGATTTGAGCGAAAACACGTCCCTATAAAAATTCTCGAGTGCTTTTGAGTGCACACATATATATTTCCCTTTGTGAGGATTCATGATTTTGTTTTCGGAGCGAAAATGTATTAAGGGTCTAGCGTTTGAGTTTGCGTTACACTTATCTATATTTTAAAAATTATCTATGTAGCACGACACGACTCTTTGCTTGGGCTGATTTTTATACTTGTCATTCTTTGAAATTATCGTTTGTTAGAGGACGAACAAACCAATAAACTTATTTTACTGTGTTTTGATCATTGTAGATGCAATTGGGTGATTATTCAATATTTTTCTCACATACAACTAGGTAGCCGAGGAACTGAGAGACGAGAGCAAGCAAATCGGAGAAGAAGTAGTAGACTTATTTTTAAATGAGCCACAAAGAAGAGGTTGTCGATCGACGCCCGCGTCGACGCAAAGCTGACGCACTGGAGCCGCACGCGTCGATCTACCATCATGCCGACGACCCTGTCAATGAAACTCTCTGTTCGCATCGATTCGACCCTTTCGCTCGACCACTTGGTTGACAAAACTCTCTCCACGTCGATCGAAACGTGTCGGTCGACGTACATGATCGACGAAATTCTGGAAGCCCGTCGATGTGATTCTCGTTGAATGATGCCCGATCGATGCCAACGCTGGAAGTCTATTTTTGGAAGGAAACTTCTTCTCCAAGTTTTGGAAAACTATATAAACCCCTCTTAAATTCATTTAGAACGACACCACACATATTCCTAGGGTTCCGAGACACAGAGAGAACCCTTTTCCATTGCCCGTTTCGGAGATAGAAGATCAAGATTGAAGATTCAAGTCCACAAGTTCCAAGCTCCTTTCTTTCATTCGTGGATTGATCTTTGATCGAGATCATTGTTCTTTTCTCCTGAATAGCTGGAGATTTACTCCTTTTTCTAGTTCCAATAAGTACTCTAAACCTTTTTAATCGCTTTCTAGTTTAGTTTTCCGTTAATTTATGCTTTTAGATAAATTGTTCTTTATTTTGGATCTTTAGTTGTTACATGCTTGATACCTTGGATTTCTTAAATAATTGAGTTCGTAATCTTTCAACTTTCAATTTTGTTTCTTCTATTTATGCTTGGTGATTATATGATAATTTATTCATGCTTTTAATCTTTAATTACTATTTAATTTCCAAACCCTAGTTCATAGCTTTAAGTTACTTAAGCTTATAAATATTTCAAGTTAATTAGTTTTAAATAATTGCTCTTGCTTTTCAGTTCTCAGTTTATAAAATAAAAAACAAACAAAACTCCCAATTATAAATGTTCGTGTATGACTTTGTGATTAAGCAAACATCCGAGATCCAATTTCTTGTTTCTTGAGATTCGAATCGTGTTAGCTTACCAACCTACAAGTGTCCTCGTACTCTTGCGAGTGGAATTTAAATGTTTGACAAACATATTTATAAAAGTAGGTATGGAAAAGTATGAATCACTATGCAAGGTATGTCTAGCAACTTAAAAAAGGAAAAATAATAATACTAAAAAAGCGTAATATACAATGCCATGGCAGATGTGAGGGCGAATGTTGGGGCATGAACATTTATTTTCAAATAACGCACATACTGAGAGATCTTCTCAAACATAAAAGTCTCTCATAATCTAATGCCTTAATAAATATGTTTGCAAGGTGATTTTTAGTATTGAGGTAACCCATGCAAATAGTCCATTTCTCAATCAAATATCATATATCGATGTTTTTTGTACGAGAGTGTTGAACTAGGTTCTTAGTAATGTCTATAGTACTAGAGTTATCAAAAAATAGTAAGTGTATCATTAAGTAAACCATTGTTCTCAATAATTTGATTCATCCACATAACAATTGAGAACAACAACTTCCTACATCTATATACTTAGACTCAGTTGTACACAATGACACACAATTTTTCTTTCTACTAAACAAAGAGACCAAATCATTTCATAGATAAAAACATGCACTAGTCGTACTTTTCCTATTAGTGACATCCCCTACCCAGTCAAAGTTACTTAAACCAACAAGAACATCATTAGTGTCTTTTGTATACTAGGTTCATAAATCAGTTGTACGACCTATGTAACGTATGATACGTTAATTCTTTTTTAAAAGAGTGATCTGAGGATTAGTGGTGTAACAAGCACAAGCACAAACACTGTAAATAATATCAGAATATCTAACAGTCAAATAAAGCAAACTTCCTATCATGCTTCTATATAAAGTAAGATCAACACCATTAGTCATATCATCTTTTGATTAGAACTCATATGAGTTTTAAATTGAGACACATTTTCTATATTAAAGCACTTTAGCAAGTTACGAGCATACTTGCTTTGAGAAATAGAAATATTATCATGCATCTACTTGATTTGTAAGCCCAACTAACAACTTATTTTATATCAGTCATGGAAGACAAGGAATCTAAAAAGAACTTGGTTAGAGTCTCAGAAAAATATCCAAAATTGATATAATCCACGTAAACTTGTGCAATAAGAATGTCATTATAAGATTTTTGAACAAATACATTTTTATCAACTTTAGACCTCTTAAAACCAAACTTAGGGAGAAAATAATTGAGTTTATCAAACAAGCCATGAGGTGGTTGTTTGTAACTATAAAGGGCCTTCTTAAGTTTGAACACATGATCTGGACTATAGAGATCCTCAAAACTATAAGGTTGTGAAACATATCCTTATTGAGAGTATCGTTCGAAAAGGAATTCTTAAAAATGATGTGGTGAAATTTAAGATCAAGATGATTAGTACAAAAAGCATAATATGGAAATTATCAAATCTTAATGTCGGTGAAAGATTATCTTCACAAAAAGACTCCTTATCTTGAGAATAATTTTGAATAACTAAATGAGCTTTGTTACGTAAAATGTTTCCATGCTCATCATTTTTTATTTTCAAAAAATCTATTTTGTTTCAATTACATTTCTATCATTGGGATGAAGAACTAAATGCTAACTGTCATTATCGGTGAATTTGTAAATCTCACTTTGCATATCCAAACGCCATAATTTATCTTTAACAACTTCACTAACATTCTTAGGCTTAATGGAGGGCACATATTTATTAGTTCTTACAATAAGACTCTATCCTTAACATAGTCCAACCTTAACATTTACAGTTTTGGTGTCTCTGAGTATTATCACCGATGTCACCTCAAAAGCTATCACATCTATCTCTGCATCTTTGATGGCATTAGTAAAGGCGTAATGGCATTCTTGTCTACCAATAAATTGGTAACAATTATCAACAGGTTTAATACCTACAAAAACACGACATTAGATGCATCAACCACATCACAAGAGTTGTTTTATTAAATTACACAACCAAGCCATTATCACAAAGTTGACCAATACTTAAGAGATTCGCCTTAAGATTAATAACAAGAACATCCTTAAGTCTAGGCAGCCCACCAAGTTTGAGGGTACTAATACCAACAATCTTACCATGAGATCCATCACCAAATGAAATCATACCTTGATTAACGGATTTGAAATACTGCAAATTACATTTTTCTCTAGTCATGTTACGAGATCATCCACCATCGAGGTACCAAGAACCCATAGATCTTTATATTGTAATGAAGGGGACAACATTATAGTTAATACCTAATTTTTTAACTCAAACAGACTACATGCGACCGGAGATGTGAGAAGGAGCCAGTGGCATCTCCGAGGACATCTGTTTTTCAGATTTTGTTTTTGACACGATTGGATTTCAGCTTATGACAATAGGGCCTAATGTTTCCCTGTGTATTACAGTAATGACAACTAAACTAACATCTCTTTAGTTTTAGTTTTCGTTTAAAAGTGCATTTTGCTTTGGGTGGGATCTTAGAATCAACACTCTTTTTCGTTTAAAAGTGCATTTCGAAACCGTGACCAATTTAATCATGTTTGCTTCCTATTGAAAAGACATCATCAAGTTTTGTTTTCCCTTATTAAATATATCTAAGGTATTAAGTGAGCTATCATGTTCAGAAATTTACCCTTTCATACACAATTTCAATTTTGGTGAGAGAAGCTTCTAATCGAGAAATGGTAATTTTTTTGTTTAAGATTTTTAGAGGTAAAACATTTATGATTTTTTGTGAAAATATCAATCTTTTTCTTCTTCTCTTGCCATTTGTTTAGAAGTTCCTCGTAGGCATCAACTAGTTCGGTATCAACAAAGTTACAGTTGTCAAGATGCTAAGAGCCTGAGATAAATCATTTAATAACATTTAGACATACATATGAAAGATTAAAGTCACAATAACTGAATGCACTTATAGATACAATTGGTAATGTAATGACATTATCGATTGCATCGTGACCAGCATCGATAAAATCCTCCTCCAGGTCAGGAAAGAAGGAATGCTTCTCAATTGTGAGTTCAAATTTATCCTCAGACTCATTTTCACTCAAAGTAGCATTAAAGCTATTATCGGATAACATGTTAGCACATTTGTTAGCAAAGTGACCAAACCCATAACACGCATGACACCTAATGAATTCAAGACTTTTGATATCAAAAATTTTTAACAAAAAATGACTCATTTGAATTTTCAAAGGTGCAACTTTATGAAAAAAATTTGAGGTTTTATTGTTTGGGATTTTATTTTGACGATGAGATTTGACAAAAATTTCAAAATATAAAAAGAGTAATATCTTCGTCATCTAGGTCAGATTTTTCAAGCTCTACCAAAATCTTAATCATCTTATTATGCATGACTTGTTCAGAAGAAGGAGGGTTTTCTTGAAACGCAACATTCCTTCCTTTAGTTTGAGAAGACCGATTTAAAAGATTTAACTCAAAAGATGATAGAACTCCAATGAATTCAATTAAGGCCAAGCGTTAACTGATCATTAGCTTTCTCAGCCTAAGAGACTTTGATGCAAAAATGAATTGGGAGAGAGGATAACATCTTACTAACTAGTCTAGCATTTGAGAATGGCTCTCCGAAGGATTTTGAATTATTAGAGAATTCATGTAATCTTGGACTATATGCAGAGATAGTTTCATCCTCTTACATATGCAAATTCTCAAACAATGCGAAACATGTTCGAGTTTATTGTTCAAAAGATTGCAAAGAGAGCTTTAGAATTAATACTAAAATAAAGATGATCATTTGGTGCCCATAACATCTCATATTGAGCCCTAAAATCACCATCCGCATCAACAAGTCATGGGGGTGTCCACTTGTGAAGGATCATAGGCCATGACCGTTGATAAATTGATTTGATGTAGACATGCATCTTGACCTTTTATGTACCATAGTTAGATCCATCGAGGATCGAGAGACAATTAATGTATCTACCCGAATGTGAATCTATAATTTTGCAGAAGAGGATTGACACTTAGTGAAATCAAGTGTCAGTTTTGATGCCACTTGAAAGAATTGCAGACCTCAATTCACAGTTTTATCAATAAACCATATGTGTTTGAAGAGTGTAAAATAGAAACAATAGAAAATAAATAAATTATTCTTATAGCCTAGTCAACATGGCAAAAATACTTACTAATCAAAACTTTCATTTTATTGTTAAGAAAATCCATAATCTACTAAGTAAAGATAAACTAAAAACTCGTTAAGAATAGATATGATCTAAATCATTATAACTCTATAATGACTAAGATTTACAATCTAAAGACTGGATATTAATGAAAACTATATAAAAAATAACAACGGAAGAAAATAATTCTAGTTTGCAGGGTGCTATCAGGGATGCTGAAAGCATTCGCAGTCGCCACCAAATACAAAAATCTGCAGTAAGAATAAATATTCTCTCAAAGGTTTTTTCTTCAACTAATATCTCTAAATGCATGAATGATTTGTGAGCAATCCCTCACCTTTATATAGCACACCTTACTTGTAAAAGAGACTTAAAAAAAATAAGGAAAACAAATATATACAAAATATCCACTAGTGAAGAAACAACAATCTTGAACGCCTTTATTTTGGTAATCTAGAATGGTTCTTGTGACGTTTGAGATCGAGCTGTTCTAGAAAGTTGGACTTTCTAGATTGGGTTTTGCACTCGTTCTAGATAGTCTGACTTTTTAGAACATCTCAGTACATATTCTAGAAATCACATATACCTATTCTAAAAGTATTGTTTTGGGTCTAACACGTTGAACCGTTCTAGAAAGTGATTTTCTATAATAGTTTTTGAAAAGGCGTTCTAGAAAGTATGATATCTGGAATGTGATTTGAAAAATCATTCTAGAGATTATGATATCTAGAACGACTTTTCAAAACCCGTTCTAACCTATTGTGATATCTGTAATAGGTTTTCATAAACCCGTTCTACAAAGTACGATATATAGAACATGCTTTCTTAAACCCTTTTGGAAGGTAGTAATTTTTGTTTTAAAATGATATAAAAGCAAGTACTAACAAATACACAAAACTTGTCAATACCAAATATTATGCATATACTACCAACAAATACATCTAAATAATCAATACTAAATATTATTCATATACTAATTAACCCATAAATACAAAAAAAATTAAATAACCTACACTAAAATTTAATTAAAGCAAGACATTTACAAACTATCAACAGAACCAAAATATATCATTATCCATGGGAAAGAAAAAAAAAACCCAATTACATCTATCACCAATCTAAACACCACAGTATTAACCAGTTTCTGTTCAAACACAAAAAAATGAAATAGGATATCTTTTTCATTACTTATCTATCGAATGAAACCAGTGTTTTTCTACTACTTTCTTTACCGTGACACGATTTATCCCACCAATGATACTGCATCCCGATCTCTCAATGTCCAATGCTTCTAATAAAACAATGATACAAACTAGCAATTGTCCCAACATGTTGCCCCTAAAACTACACTAACGGCCTCCGAAGCACCTCCCAAGCATCTGCAACCATCAGATGCAACTCGAAAGAATTATTAGCCGACGATGTCGGGGTGTCCAAAGTAAAACGTCTAAGAGGGAATGTACTTTGATAATAGTCTAAACCTGTATTCAAATTGATCGATAACTCATTGAGTGACCTCCCATCAAACCATCTCTACCTCTCTATTTTTAGACATGGCTTGTCGAGTAGCTTCATGAGATCATTATCGTTTGCTTCAGACATCGACAGTAGGGAACTCATGTTTTTAAGCCCAGATTCTTTTGGGTCACCCGTTCCTATTTTCATAACGTTAATAATAACATTAACACCATTCATAATACATTTCAACTTTCGAGTATAATTTGTATCACCAATAAATAAATTAATACACTATTGCAGAACAACTCTTTTACGGCGGTTTTTATTTACTTTTAATGGAGTTTTTGAACCGCCGTTATATCGACCGCCGTTAAAATTTACGGCGGTTCCCAAAAACCGCCGTAAAAAATGAGGCTTTTTACGGCGGTTTTTCTTGAACCGCCGTAGAAAGTGATGCTTTTTTACGGCGGTTTAAGAACTGCCTTAAAAAACAACGGCGGGGGATTCTACGGTGGTTTTTGAAAACTACCTTGTAGAAAGTCTGTTTTCCAGAATGGACATTTTACGTCAGTTCTTGAAAATACCTTCTAGGAAGTAGTTAAAAAATTATAAAAAAATGAAACGAGAGTAGGTGCACCAAAACAGAAAAATACCACTCCATTTATAAAACAATAATATAACAAAGCTCAAATCATGTGATATCTCATAACTTTACATAACTTTAAGAGGAGCAAAATCATGCGATATCCCATAAAGACAAGCAAAAATAACAAATCTGGTTGCAAGTAAATAAAAAATAAAGGAAAAACAACAAATCTAGTTACAAAATCATGTCGTCAAGGTATTGTATCTCTTACTTTAAGCTCTAACAATGAACCGAGCTCCTCTTCTCTGACATGGATCATTGTATGATCTTGAACTAAAAACTGCGCTTGAATTCCTTTACCTAGATCACCATTAATCACACCATTTAAAAAATAAAACTCAGAAATACTTGCTTCTCAGAATTATTGCAGTTCACAAAGAACTCGAGAGATTTTTAGAAACAATAAAAATAGTAGATATAGCAAAGAAAAAAAAACATAAAGTACCCGAATATAAGTTCTGATCCAAGGATTTCTGAAATCGCTATCATCAAGTTTATGAATCTGGACAATAGCTTCTGTATCTGGTCCAACAGATTTCTGAAATCGTTTGTAGCTTTTCTGTTGGTGCTGCTGTCGTGTTGATCCTTTGTATTAGTATTTCAGCATTTTGCTGTCATCATCTCCTCAGTGTTCCTTTTCGATCCACCATTTTGTTTTCGATTTATCTTCTACATCTTGCAAATAACCCAATCGTCCAGCTGCAAATAAAATAGAAATAATAATAATTAAGGAACAGCTAAATTTTAAGTAGAAATACGAAGCACATATATACACAGGGAGTAGTTAACTTATTTCAAAAAATTTACTAAGATTTTGCATATATAAATATATTTTTACCCTCATTGTGTTTCCTTGGGTTTGGACAGGGGAGGGTGCATTTTTGACTCGGTATTCGGTCATAAGCCAATCGGTCTTGGTAACGCCCGATTTGGTACCCTTTTTACCCCTCAAATAAGACAATGACCTCTTGTACCTGATTTCACCATCGCCCCCACTTGCTCTCCAGAATCCATCCCCGGCAGCCCGGTCCGGCCTCAACCCATTTTTATACTTCTTTTGTCTCCATATAAAAAAGTACCATTCATTCTCTCCACTTGGCTTATACTTCTCTGCATTAATTCAGCCACAAAAACTAAGAAAATTTGTAATTCATACCAAAAGATTTCATTCTATTTACAATTATGAAGTTCAGTCATTAAGAGAACTAAAATAAACTTAATGACAGTGTACTCATGCATATATATACACACACACACAATCATACAGTTTCATCGTTTCCTGCAAATCATCACAACATTGGACGAATTATTAAGAGAGAATTACAAAACACACTCTTGAGGTTTGGCCAAATTATTTATTTAAACCAAACATCAGGGGTAGTTATTATATATTATCCCTAATTTTCACTTAATAATTCAAACATCATTACTTAAGTGGCATACAAATGCTTAATAATATTAAAGCTCAAATATGTGGAAATAAAATAAAATAACCATAATATCACTAGATAAGTTTTAATTTTTTACCTAAAAGCCGAGACACTTAATCATTACCTGAATCTTCAGAATCGGAAGCAGGCGAAGAACGCTTACATGAATTTAAAGTTCAATTTCAATGCTAAGTATATATCATTTATTTGATATATAGGGAATATTAAAGTTTTGGATCCATCATTGTTCCTATTTATAGTCATACTTACGTTATTCACAGTCAATAGTGTGATGCACAACCCACAAAAATGATACATAAATCGGTCCAAACAAAACATAAAAAATACTCATATAAAGAACGAATGCTTCATTTCACATACATTGATGTCACTGGTTAGCGCTCCAAAACTAAGTGCCTTGCTTCTCCATCACCAACAGATTGATGAGAAAATCTATCATGGCAACATTATTCGACAACCAATGACAAAGTTTATTTACCTAGTACGTAAATGTCACACAAGAAACAACAAATTGATACAAGTGCACACAGTAAAATTTTAGGAAGCAAAATTACCCAAACATATCAGCAAGATGATGCACAAGCAGACGGTTATAAGGATTCATAGGCTCCAGCTCAAGCACTCCATCTAAACTGCATATGAAACAATTTATTCAGATAACTTTTTTCCTGAATTTATTGCAACAGTAAAGACTAACGACAATTTAATTTTCTCGCTTTAGGTACATTCGCCTAAGTTACCCTGTATCGTCCTAAAGGAAATATTAAGGAAAAAAGTATCCCATAATCTAAAAGATTAATTTCTACCCTAAAACTTAACAATATATTTATGTGTTAAAAAATAAAATTTACTAATATACTTCCTTTAGTTCTCATCAAATGAAGTGAGTAAAATACTTGTGCTGCAACACCAAAATATATGTCATTATGAAAATAAACTTGAGCTTTAATTTTGACCACTACGTATTTAATACAATAAACGCGTACGGCATTCAATTTCTTGTTGGACAATCTGGACAAAAACTATTCAAGAAACATAATTAAGCAAACTCCATGTGCAATCATATAATAATAATAATAATAATAATAATAATAATAATAATAATAATAAGCTACTCATACATTTAATAATATCCTGGAATTCATCAAACATTCATAACCAAAATGATTCATTCAGAACTAAATACTAAACAAATGACTATTTTTCATCATATTACTCAAAAGTCAAAACACAACACACACGCGGGCACACAAATTGTTTGATAACTGGCTTCTTAGAAGTAAGCGCGAGTTTCTTGCGCCGCATGAGTGAGTTGAGCAGCGACGATGTCCCGACATATAAGCATATATATATATATATATATAGGTATATATATACTATATATATATATATATAGTATATATATATATATATATATATAATATATTATATATACTAGTTTAACACCCGTGTATTACACGGGATTTATAAAAAACTAAATATGAAAAATATTTGTGAAAATTATAAAATTTTAAATTTAAATAAAAAACTGAAAGGATGTGTTCTCAACCCGTGCCCTGTTCAGTTTATTAATTATTATAATTATTAATTAATATTTAAATTAAATTCATTAATAATTATATTTACATACTTATAAAAATTCAAAAGATGTCACGTTTTCAACCCGTCTCTAATCTATATTAATTAATTATTATTAAATTATTTTATATTTTTATGTTTAGATTAATTTTGTTAGTAATTACAGTTACATACTTTGAAAAATTCAAATGTGTCATACTCTCAAGCCTTCTCGCATTGTGTCATTGTCTAATAAATATTAATTAATTAATATTACATAATTTTACTTTTTATATTTAGGTTGAGCTCATTACTAATATTTAGTTGCATACTCCAATTATTGCAAATATATCATAATTTACATAT
>BMAC01000386.1:276140-292835 GCA_014905375.1 Phtheirospermum japonicum
TTAGTTTTCCCAATTTAAAGCCTATGAATTTGAAGAGTTTAAAAGTGATTTTATGTTTGAGTTCAAACTTAGACTACAATCTAAACCGATTTTTACATCAAACGTTGCTCAAATGTTCATGGAAGCAGAGAATGGACCAGTCAGGCGACGTTGGGCATTGTGGTTCAGTTTGGTCGTGTGTTTCGTAGCTAGACAAGGCTTTGACGCGGGTAAAATAGACCACTTTTTTGCATCGACAAAGATACCTGCAAGCAGAGAAACAAATAAATAATAAAAACAAAAATAAAGAACACACTAAAACCTAATAAACCCAACATTATTTGCAAAATTACGACCATTAACATAATTGCACAAAACTCGAATTATCTTTGAGATTTGCATTTTCTTGACAATTAGCCTCCTCTTAAGGAAGCAAATTATAAAAGTGAGATAAGTAGATGTCAATGGGAATTTTTAATTTTCAAAGATAACAATTTGTAAATATAGACATAGCTATGGAACATGAAAACAATAAGTTAAACTTTACAAAATAGTTTGGATATCCCAAAGAAAACCAAAAGTTGATAACCCAAAAATGTCAAACAAAACAAGCTTCCTTCTCACTAGCTTTTATACATATTTTGGTCTCTTTTTTTTTTATTTTTTTGTCCTTAATATGTAGAAACTCTCAAATCATTCAACCACTTTTATACAAGTCCATTAAAAGACACTTGCTATATACAGCCAAAACTAGGGGTGTAAATGAGCCAAACAGTTGGTGAGCTATTCGCTACCCGACTCGATAAAAGCTCGCTCGAGCTCGTTTAATAAACGAGCAAACTCTAGATTCACGGTATTCATCCCGTTAGCTCGTGAGCGGGTTCGATAGTTAGTTCTAGAGTGAGTTCGTTACTAAACTTGTATAAATTAAACTAATAATTTAGTTTTAATTATAATTTTTATACTTGTTCATATCAAAAATATAGAAATATATATATAAACTTATTTATTTACGTATCTTAGTAGGTGTATTATATACTTTAAAAAATATTTTATCTTATTTTTATAATAAAATAAAGATAATTTAATTAATAATTAATATCTTTTGAGCTCGTTTAGGATCGATTAAACTCGAAAAAGCTCGCGAGCCATCGATATGTTCGTTAAAAAAAGTTGGAGCTCGATAATAAACGAGCAAGCTTAAATTCTCTAACTCGACTCGACTCGTCTCGTTTACAGCCCTAGCCAAAACCATGCGAGTACAAATACCCCACCGGCCCACCCTTTTATGGACTTGAAGATGAAGCTTCCTCTCTTTCTTCCCTCAAATAAGAAGTGTTTTAGCCTGCCAAAAGCGAAGAAAAACATACAATCCCTTTAAAAAAAAAAAACATGGCGTGAAGAACATTGCAHCTTTTAATAAACTACACTACACATAACAATATTAGTAGACCATTTCACAGTCAATGAAAGCAACATTTCAAAAGTTATTATACACGATGAATATAAAAATGATGGTAAGAATAATTTATCAGAAAGTGCATTTAAGTCATCAATATTCCCATAGAGCAACCAAGATCACATGATAATTAATTGTAACAAAACAGGAGATTGTTAGAAGGGTTAAGTTTAACTATAAGAACTACCCCTAATGTCTGCCTAATTACAAAATGACCCAATTATCTTTTAAAATTATAAATACACCCTCATTTCATTTCTTTTATAAATTTCACAAGCACCTTCGAAAGATAGGAGCAAGTAAGAAACGACGCTTTTTCGTAAACAACTTTCACATAAACAGAATCAAAATCTGCTTACACTAAAGATATTGGACAAAAGATCACAACTTAATCAAGCAAGTAAAACAAGTTATGTTAGAACATGCATCGACACAAATCCAAGACCCTAAATATGTATATAATACTACACGAACACATAATCCAATCTTTCAATCCAAACAAATGCACAATTATGTTTCCAAACACTAACTGACCTTATGCTTAGCCTTGGCCGTCCCACTATGCGACAACCCGACCAACGGCACAATACCCCCTTCACTGAAGTCTGCAACAGCAGTTTACAAATGCTTTCATCACATATCTGCAATCCGACCAACGGCACAATACCCCCTTGGCCGTCCCACTATGCGACAACCCCCTGTTACAAATGCTTTCATCACACATCTGCAACAGCATCAAAACTGCAAAGTCTTTCAGTTTATCACTCCCATCCTCAATCGCCTCCACCAATGTGGCAATCCCGTTTTCTACCACGATAGCCTCCCGCCCCATCTCGATCCTCGCCAAGCTACTCAGAACCACCATCGCCTTCTCCGCCAGTCCTATGCCCTGCTCCGCCACCAGATCCACCAGCGGTCTCAGCACGCCGGCTCTCACTGCTCTCTCCTTGTTCAGCCTCGACGAGCACAGCTTGTACAGCGTCGTGAGCGCGTACTTTCTCCCTCTGCTGGAACCGTTGATCAGAAACGCGACTAGTGGGGGTATTGCACCGCACGCGCCGGTCAATAGCTTGTTCTCGTCGGTTAGGGCTACGCTTAGCAGAGCGCACGTGGCATTTTTCTTTGAGGTAACGGTGCCCATTTTCAGGACGTAGATTAGGGATTTCACGGCGCCGGCGGTTACGATTGGGGTTTTGTTGCTCTCGTGGAMGGAGAGATTGAGCAYGGCCGTGGCGGATTAGGGTTTTGATTGGTGTGATTAGGGTTTTGATTGGTGGTTGTTGGAAGAGGAGGAAGCTGCAGAGAGGTCAGGTGGAGGGGAGGGGAAGCTTGCAGCTATGGTTTGGGAAAAAGAGAGGGAAAAGGGGATGATTGGTGGCCGACATCTTACACTCAGCGGAGGAGGTGTGGGGACTATTTTCGAGGCTTAGAATTGGAAAAAGAAATAATAAAAAGAAAAAGAAAGAGAGGGGATATGAAGGCGTGAGATGTGCGGGGACTATTTTAATATATTAAAATCTGATGGCTTTAACGTCGGTTCACAGGAACCGCCGTAAATGTCATCACATTCACGGCGGTTTCCAAGGAACCGCCGTGAATACTTGTTAATTCACGTCGGTTCTTCAAAATTGCCATGAATTAGTTTAGATTTAAAGTCGGTTCTATGACAACCGCCGTAAAATGTAGGAGTCTACGGCAGTTTTAAGAGAACCGCTGTTAAATTATATATTTAACATCGATTTTCTGAAAACCGTCGTTAAACATATTTAACGGCGGTTTTTCAAGAACCATCGTGGATGAGGCGCCGTGAAATGCTATTTTTGCAGTAGTGATATATCAGATTAAAAGTAAATGGTTAATATGACTCGTAAAAAAGTAAAAAATATATTGCAAGCCAACATAATAAACCAAAACATTTTCATCATACATATATTAATGGTCAAAAAGTCGTATCAAAATGCCCAAAATATATAACGCGTGAAACAAAGAAGAAGTAACAATATTTAAAAGGTAAAAAGGAAAGTGATGACTAAAATTGATCTTATTCCTGATGATAAATTAAGAAATCAGACTAAAAGGTTTGATGACATTAATTTTTCTACAAATAAAACTTGTGTGAAAGTGTCTGTGGGGCATGTATTACACCATGAGCTAACCAATATTTTGTTAAACTTGTACACAATCAAAACTTACAAATGGCAAAAAGAAAATAAAAAAATATTGAAGCTACCAAGATATTGACTCTGATTAATTGTTAAGAATAATATAAACTATCCTAATTATCATCTACATTAAAAACTTGACAAGTCTAGCTAAAATGTATTTAGTAGATAATCCACCTCAACAATGGTTTTTGGAGCTAAGAGTGTTTTCAAAATCTGTATATAATGAATACAAGTATACATATACGTAACCCAAAGAAAATCAACGAATATGTATATTCATTGGTGATGCGAATAATAACATTGGCAGAAATCTATATAACTTCAAATCACCTTAGAGCGATCTGATTAATCCTACAAAACAACACCTAATGCTAAGGCGGTGGACGGCCCTAGCGTAAGCCCTCCGATGCTTAAGTTAGTGAGTACGAGAGAGATTCGAGATCTTAAAACGTAGGATCAAATCAACTTAAAGTAAAGAATGAGGCATGAGTCTTCTTTATATAGATAAGAGAAGTGTTCCCCAAGCTAAGGTTCCCCTCTCCTATTATAATAATATAAATATCACAACCGACTTAGAATTAGGATTTCTCCTGTATGCTAAGTTCTCATAAGTAATAGATCTCTCGTTAAATTACCAGAATAGGCCTGTGCCTGTAATTCTTTCCATGTTATAAGCCACCAGGACACCACAAAAATAACCCAAAACAGCTCGTTTAGGCCCAAAACCATAAAGCCCAGCACTCAACGCTGAGCTACTACTTAGCACCAAGCTGCTATAATGAGACACATACCATAGGAGCTCGCTACACCGTATTAGAGCTTTCCACTCCCATACATCAGGTCGCGGATCCTTAGAACAGTTCGCTCAACTCTCAGAAAGAATGCTCCTTCCGAGAAATGAGGCCGCTTACCCAAATTACCATAAATACCTGCATATGTCCGACGTGAACATTTGATGTCGTATCAGCTAGTCCCCCATGTTCTGGTTGATTGCGGTACGAAATCAGGTAGAATATATACGAAGTAAAGGATACGTCGACTGAAAATCATATACCTTTTACTCGAAAAAAACCACGAACATGAAGCATTACTCAAGCATTATCACAAACTAATTCATTAGCTCACCACGACCTCACACCATAATCCATAATAGCTCAGCTCTCAATGCCGAGATATTATAATACCATTTACCTGATAAGAGCTCGCCACCTTATATAAGAATTAGCCACTCTTATATGAGAGATCGCTGGCCCCACAAACAGCTCGCCCTCCTCGTAGAAGGATTGTATCTTCTAGAAGAAGAGGTTACTTACTAAATCCACACAACACCTGCATGTTACTAACCTAAGATAAGGTGGTTGAGAGAAATCACCATACACCAGACCAGGTAGAACCATAGTAAACCAGAACCATATAAAACCACATATGACCAAGAAACACCATTTAGTCCCCCAAGTTTGAATAATTTGGACAATCCAGGTGCACCATATAAAAATAACATGGGACTGAGAAAACCACTTGGTCCCGTATGTTCAAATAGTTCAAACAAGACCAAACAACCAGGTCGCATCAACTTGAATAAAGCTTGACCATAGATGTCTAAGAAATTATGTAGTCCCCTAGGTTAATGCAACCAAGTAGTCCAACCAGGTTATCTATCCGCACTATGTTAAGGAAATGTCAAGTAAACCTGGTTTGCACATAGGTCACAAGATCAATTCAACAAAATAAAAAGCACAGAGTTCGCAAAGAACCATTAGCCTTAATCTATCCCTGGCAACGGCGCAAAAATTTGATCGAAGATTTCTTAACACTCTAAGAAATCGTCTCCGCAATAGTACGGAGTCGATTGTAGAGCGGTAAGTTTTCTCGAGTCGTGTATCTCGAGGATAGATATTACCGGCGGTCGGTGTTCTTACTTAATCTCTTGTCAATCTCGATTAAACTAAGTTACACTAGGAAAACATTAAGTCATTGGTTTGTTTTGAGTTTTATGCTAAAACTTGAATTGAAATAAAAACTTGAAATTACTAACTAAAGCAAAAGTTAATGAACATCAAAGGCTTGCTTGAAAATAACTAATTTTAATGAAACCAATTAAACCTATTTAAAAACATTATTTATATTGAAAACCACTAAACTAAGGAAAGCTTGTAAATTTTGAAAGATGAAAAGGAGGAAAAGTCAAAGAATTTAAAATTGAAGAGAAGTCAAGGAGCAATTAATATGTACAAGACAAATTGACTAAAGAGGAAAGCTTCATAGTTCTTCCAAAGACCGAAATGTTTTTCTAACTAAAAGAGGTAAGAAGCTTCAAGACGAAAGCATCCATGGAGTTTTGCAAGAAATAAAGATCAACAAGCTAGTAAATTAAAAGGAGGATTTAAATTGCAATGAACAACAATACAAACTAAAACCTAATAACCAACGCAAGAGAAATCACAACAACACAATAATAACACATAACATGACGGGAAATATTACTACCAATTTTTGTATTCCAACAAAAGCGTCAAAGTCTACCTTACAATCTTCAAAATATAAGAACAACTTCAGCAAAACAAGAACAACAAATGAACGAGTTGTCACCCTCTCCAACGCTTGCTAAGAACAACTAACTAACTAACTAAACTAAACTACAATCAATTAAGGATTATAAAATAGGATTTTAAAGAAACGGAAATGAAGAAGGGATTGGAGGAGATGGAACAAGTCCAAAACCACCAAAGAAGGGATAAGGTTGGTGAGAAAAGAGAAGGGGGGGTTATATAGAGGATGGAAGTGCAAAAATGTCAAAATGGGCCAAAAATCCCAAAATTCCCTGCGAGGCGGTCGATTGGGCAGACGACTAGTCGATCGACTACCTTGTGTCAATGGCCCAGCCTACTGCCGAGCAGTCGATCTGAGTTGTGCCATTCAATCGATTGGACTAGCAGTCGATCGACTGCATGCCAATTGATCGACTGGCATGGCTGCTCCCAGCTCGGTTTTCTCGTTTTCCGCTCCAGCCACCCGCCAGTTGTCGTTCCTAGTTCGCGCTATGTTTCCTTGCTCGTCTTAACTTTTCCGATCCATAGTAAGTCGAATGGAATGTCCAAACGTGCGCATGTCCCTTGATCATTCTATGGCCAAAAATACAAAAACGAGTGAAAAACTATGAAAACATAATAAAAACCACGGAAATGATACAAAAACCTAAAACTAGCAAAATAGGCCTAATCGACTCCTAATACCCGTAAATGAAAGCAAAACAAATGTAAACACGACACAAAAAGGTAACGAAAACACATACAAAAATGTTCAAATCAACCACCCCTAACTTAGAATGATTGCTTGTCCTCAAGCAAAACTAATCTAGAATTACGAAGCTACCCCGGATAATCCTAAACTAATGCACAAAACTTAATTCGAGACGTCATATGCTACAATACTTGGTAGCTTGGCTAAAACGACGACAATGAAGCATTGACAAAGAAAGTTTAGATCGACTCCCGAAACCCAAAAGTACTAGGTAACCCTCCCAGTCAGTCCCCCTGTCCATACCCCGGCTAAGGTCAATACACGGTCGAACTGTTAATCGGCTCCCTACTAGGCCCATTCATCTACAACTCTCTTTGACAATCAAAATCTAAAAATGAAAAAAAGAAATGTGCAAGAGTTGCAAGTTTATTACGTAATAACTTTAAGGATTTATACCGTATCCTTGTTTATTCATCATCACTTTTTTTGTTTTTTTTAATTATTTTTTTTTGTTTTTCTATTTTTTTTCTTTTTTTTTTTACAAAGAGAAATCATCGACTCCGATCACTCGTTGATACTAGCAACTTACAATGTTTTCGATCAAGCACATGGAGCAATTGACATCTCCAAAATACAAAATAAAAATCCTATAGAGAGTGTTCAATGACAAGACTAGTTGAGGTACTAGTTCTAAATTGAGCACAAGGATAGCACGAAGTTAAAGCCAAACAAAGTTTCCAGCAAGTCAAGCTATCTAAGTCCACTACATCCGATCGACAATCTAAACTCCCTAAACAAATCATAAAAACTACGTCACTTCGCCAAGGATCCAAGCAAATATAGTACACACGCTTCTCAAATTATCACAAGCAAGCATGCAACAACTTCAAATCCTAAAACGAACCCTAACCACCCCACACTTAAAACTAGCAATGTCCTCATTGCATATTAAGCTAAGAAAAAATGGCAAAAAGTGTAGGGAAAAGAGAAATCCCCTAATTCCGAGCTTGTGTTGACGCGGTTATGTATAGATCCTCTCCGGGAGTCGAGATAAGCGATCTACGATAAATAAACAAACGGGGGGTTGCAAAAATAATTTATGTGCAAAAAGTGAAAATCTTTTTGGGATTTTCAAAATTTCTAATTTTTTTTTTGGATTTTTTTTAAATTGGGTTTCCTCCCAATAAAAGCTAATTTAACGTCTCTAGATTGAAGATTTATACAATTGATGCTATTCAGGATCCAAGAAGAGGTGATGATCATGCCTTGGTGTTCTCTAGTAGACACACCAAGTGACAAAACTGACCATGGCGGGCAAGTCGAGCAAGCCAGAAGATCAAAACAACAAAAGCGCGGGCTTGCTTCAGAGGTCGGAAGAGTGAGTAGTCGACCACAAAAACTTGATCGTCGCAAAATGGGTCGAAGTACTCATTCGTCTCCCCGACCTCCATCTCCTCTCTCTCAACTTTAATAGTAGTCATAGTCGGGCACAAGAGAGTAGGATCCAATGCATCCACCACTACCTCTTCCACCACCTCTTGTTCAAGTAGACATAGGGCATCAGGTGGTTGTAGAAGAGGCTCGACAATCTTTACATCCTCCAAAATCGGCACAACTTAATCATCCTCGCCAAGAGTAAGTGAACTAGACATTCCAAGTGCCGTTGGAAACCCCAAAGGTGACTCCCCCACACATTCCTCTACGACATCTTCAAGAAGCACGAGAGGGGTAACGCCAACCTCCGACCCTTTATCCTAACCTTCTAACTCCACCTCCTTGCACCCCTCTTTCACAAGACCGTCAAAAATTGAATTGCCATCAACAATGGTGGGATTCACCACATCAAAGATGGGCTTCTTGTCAAGACACATTTTTTTTAGCTCGTCCACATCGTTGGCAATTTGCTCTACTTGAGTATCCATGTGAAAAAGGTGTTCCACGAGCTCGACTAAGAGAGACTCTAAGTCCGAGAGTTGGGGCATGGACGAATCTTGAAAAAGTGAGGTATAAGGGTCATCGCTCGAAGTATACGAGCTTGAGGTAGGTAGATCTTAAAAGTTGTAGCTCCAAGAATATGAATCATGAATTTGTGGAGTATACGTGTCAAAGCTCGGGTAAGAAGAAGGCGGGGCGAATGGAGGATATAATAGCCAAAACCAGGATCATAAGAATCATGAGGCAGTGAATAAGGATCCGCGCTTGGATTATAGGAATATGAAACCGGTTGGAATATGAAGGGCTTGGGCCGGAATATTCAAAATGATGGGCCCATTCTTGACCGCATGAAGCATACGGCTCATAATAAATCAAAGGGACCCGATAGCTTGGCGGAGTGGTGTACGGATTTGGATATTCGAGAGTTTTGATATAAGGGTCATCATATGGCAAACTAGCTCGGTAGTCTGCCATCCTCGGTCGAATTAATCAAGTGGACCGTGAGGTGATGATGCGAGCCCAGTTGATACTTGATTTGAAAGCATCCTTTGATAGTCTTGTGTGTGGGCGGGCGGGGTCAGATTCTTGAATGAATTGGTCATCGTTCACCTACCTTGCATACACAACACTCAATAAAGGATTACGGGCATCGAAAGTAAAACTAAAATCTAAACTAACTACCAACTAAGATAACAAGAGAAGTAATTAAAAACACCATTAGCCTTAATTTATCCCCGGCAACGGCGCCAAAATTTGATCGAAGATTTCTTAACACCCTAAAAAACCATCTTCGCAATAGTACGGAGTCGATTGTAGAGTGGTAAGTTTTCCAGAGTCGTGTCTCTCGAGGATATATACTATAGGCGGTCGGTGTTTTTACTTAATCTCTTTTTAATCTCAATTAAATTTATCTACACTAGGAAAGCATTAAGTCATTGGTTAGGTTTGTGTTTTATGCTAAAGCTTGAGTTGAAATGAAAACTTGAAATTACTAACTAAGGCAAAAGTTAATGAACATTAAAGGCTTGCTTGAAAATAACTAATTTTAATGAAACTAATTAAACCTAATCAAAAACATTATTTAAATTAAAAACCACTAAACTAAAGAAAGCTTGTAAATTTTGAAATATGAAAAGGAGGGAAAGTAAAACCATTTAAAACTGAAGAGAAGTAAAAGAACAATTAATATGAACAAGACAAATTGACTAAAGAGGAAAGCTTCATAGTTCTTTCAAAGACCCAAATGTTTGTCTAACTAAAAGAGGTAAAAAGCTTCAAGATGAAAGCATCCATGGAGTTTTGCAAGAAACAAAGAATCAACATGCTAGTAAATTAAAAGGAGGATTTAAAATGCAATGAACAACAATACAAACTAAAACCTAATAACCAACGCAAGAGAAATCACAACACAATAATAACACATAACATAAAAGGAAAAGATTACTACCAATTTTCGCATTCCAACAAAAGCTTCAAAGTCTAGCTTACAATCTTCAAAATATAAGAACAACTTCAACTAAACAAGAACAACAAATGAAGGAGGTGTCACCCTCTCTAACACTTACTAAGAACAACTAACTAACTAACTAAACTAAACTAAAACTACACTCAACTAAGGATTATAAACTAGGGTTTTAAAGAAGTGGAAATGAAGAGGGGCTTTGAGGAGATGGAACAAGTCCAAAACCACCAAAGAAGGTATAAGGTTGGTGAGAAAAGAGATGGGGGGGGGGGGGGGAGGGGGTTGGTGTTATATAGAGGCTGCAGTGCGTAAAAATGTCAAAATGGGCCCAAATATCCCGAAATTCCCTACGAGGCAGTCGATCGGGCAGACTACAAGTCGATCGACTACCTTGTGTCAACGGCCCAGTCTACTGCCGAGCAGTCGATCTGGGTTGTGCCAGTCGATCAACTGGACTAGAAGTCGATCGACTGCATGCCAGTCGATCGATTGGCATGGATGCCTCCACCTCGATTTTCTCATTTTCTACTCTAGCCGTTCGCCGATTGTCGATCCTAGTTCACTCTATGTTTCCTTGCTTGTCTTCATTTGTCCGATCCATAGTGAGTCGAATGGAATGCCCCAAACGTGCGCGGGTCCCGCCTGGTCATTCTACGGCCAAAAATACAAAAATGATTGAAAAACTACGAAAACATAATAAAAATCGCGCAAATGCTACAAAAACCTAAAACTAGCAAAATAGGCCTAATCGACTCCTAATACCCGTAAATGAAAGCAAAACACATGCAAACACGACACATAAAAGGTAACAAAAACACATATAAAAACGTGCATATCATCTACCTTCCCATCTTTCATTAAGTAAGTGTAGGATTACGATTGCAAAAGTAGGAGTGTTTGAATTTTCTGGAATTGTTGGATCATATTTATAGCCTTGATATTGTCCAAGCACCACCCCTTTATCTTCTATGGGAACATTTGAGTGAAGAACCTTAATTCCAACCAAATCGTGAGCTAATGGTCTACTATAATATAAAATATCACCTTTATTGAAAAAGTTAATATACCTTGACTTTCTCATCTCGAATATGTTCAGGCTTCAGAGAAATAGGTTTATCCATTGCAACAAGGCAAAGAACCCGCAATTTTTTCATGACTATCAAACTATGGAGACAAAAGTGCCCAAGCATGCGATTTAAAAAAATATACTAATATAAATCAATAAATAGCTATTTGACAGTCGAGGTTACAAATCTAAATGATGGAATATTTAATTAATTAATAAGGACTTATTGTTCAAGCAATTATCAATGTTTTTTTATCACCGAAATGAAATTTAAGCATTAATATGTCCAATAAAACCAGAAAACTATCGACATGTATGTATTTCGAATCATACATGAGTTTTTCACTGCACCAACTTTGAGCCCTCATACGAGAAAATTTGGACCACATTTCCATACCTCAACTCAGCAACCTCTTTTTCTCCCATCTCAAGCAAACACGTCACTTAAGCAAGCACATGCCGAATGTTAGCCGGGTGATTAAACATTTCACTAGAGGACAAAATACTTTTATCCGGATCAACCTACCTCGGCCGAGCATCCGGGGCCTCCGTCCCCAACAGGATCCTATCGACAGGAACCGACTTCAACATCCTCTTTGCCTTGCTCTCTTTCATCGTCATCAAAAACCCAGAAAAGGAAAAGGAAGACCTTAGGCCCGATAACTATTAGACCATCTCAGCGGAGCCCAGATACGAGTGCAATATCACGCCGCTAGGAAATGGGCCGACCAATTTCAGAATTTTAAGAAGATCGTGAAAATCCCGGACGCAGTGGACATATGCCGGCTTTTGAAGCTCCTTCACGAGATGAAGCTGCTGTCTGAAAACTTTGACTTAGTCCATGAAATCTATTTGTTTTCCAATCAGGCCTTTGTCCAGGCTGATTTCTCCGAAGGCTGCATTAGGGTTTGTAACGAGAAACTCTTTAAGAGTATTTAGCCAATCGGGTGATCGGTCGGATATGAAGTAGGGTTGAAGGCCGAAAATGGGAATAACGGATGGATAGATGTCACTCATTTCTTTGACTAAATGCCAATATTTTTTGGATACTCCGATTACAGCGAAATGAACGACGCCGGTGTTGAGGCCCTCTTTTATGAGCTTGGGGTCCATGTTTAGGATTCTTGGATCTTTTAAGTGAAAGTGAGAATCGAAGAGTTTAATCATTGTCCAGGATTTGCCAAAAACAAAAATTGGATCATTATTTAGTATTAATTATTAAATTTTCAATAAAGCTTGAATCTAATTTGGGGAAACTGAAAATAGCGTCAAATTTTGAGAGAACGCAATAAATAATTCATTTGGATTCCTAAACATTTGCAGAAACTTGATATAATCTTCCAAATAAATAAATATTGCGAAAATTACATGATAATAATGAGTCAATTGGAAAGCATATGCAGAGAAGGGAGAAACCTAGAAGAAATCAAGTGCAATCGCCAGTCGGTGTTTCTGCTGGAGAACAAAGTTGCAAATCTCCACCGTGTAATGTTATCGCCGGCTATATATCCAATCCAAGATCTCATTCCCACTTTTCCAGCAATTATCAATGTTCTTCATTAATGATTAATAAAAATCACCTGAAATAGATGGTTTTACATAATGTATCAATTCGAATTTACCTTGAGAAATTTGAAATAATACACGAATCCCACGCTGGTGAGGAACACCACAACTATTGTTGATGTGGAAATAGGTGTAGTTTCTACGGATGTGGGTGGCGGCATCGCTGAGTGAGTCGGGGTGGGCGAAGGAGGAGCGGTCGAGGAGCTCCGGCAAGAGGAGGGGCTGGGAGAGGCCGTGGCAGATGGTGGAGGTGAGGCGGGAGAGGAAGTTGCGGAAAGCGGGGGTGGCGATCGGTGGATGGGATTCCGATTAAGTATTTGAGATTGGCATGGCCATAGCTGATTTGCAGAGAGAGTATTGTAGCATGAAAATTTTGGGACAATTGGTTTCTTTAAATCCCGTCTCACTTTCCCGAGCCGCAAATCACATTAACCAATTCGCCGCTGTAGATAACGGCTCCTCCGCTGTCGTCGCCTTGTACTTGCAGCGCACAGACGACGCCTTCAACCACTTAGTCCGATTCCACAAGCGCTCTGAAAATGGCGACGTCGATATAAGCCCGAGTCGGAAGAGGGCCTGAAACTTGGGAACAGAGAGCCTAGAGAAAAACCATATGAAAAACCGGCGAAAGATTTGAAAAAATAGAGGGAAAATGGATAAAAAAGACTGTTAATGAGGCTGCCGAGGTAAACCCTAATGAGGACAAGGTGAAAAATTTGAAGATCGAGGAGAAAGAGCAGAGAGTACTATATGAAGAAACGGAAAAAGTCTCAAGAAGAAGAAGGAAAAGGGATAAAAAGATTGTTAATGAGGTTTGCTGAGACAAACCCTAATGATAATAGGGTTTTGGATTTTGTTTAAGACAAAGTAATAGCCAAGTTGTGAAAATCTTCATTTAGCCGCTCCATTTACCCGCGCTGAAATTGTAAAAATATTTGAAATTTTTAAAGACTTTCCAGATCGGTATTATTAAAAGTACTGTTCTGGATTTTTTTTAAGAAAGACATTCAAGAACGGTTTTTTTATACCGTTCTGGATTGACGAACATTCCAGAACGGTATTGAAATTACTTTTCTAAATAGTCTTTCACAAAAAAATATTACAATCCAGAAAGGTATATTATAAATACCGTTCTGGATTGATTAATAAATCCAGAACGGTAATTTCAATATCGTTCTGGATTGTAATTTGTTTTTTTAGATAGACTTTTCAGAACGGTAATTTCAACACCATTCTGGAATGTTCATCAATTCAAAATGGTAATTACAATACCATTTTGAAAAGTATACTTTCCAGAATGGTATTTTAATATCATTCTGGATTGACGCCCATTCCAGAACGGTTTTGCAATAACCGTTCTGAAAAGTATACTTTCCAGAATGGTATTGTAAAATCGTTCTAGAAAGTGCTATCCAGAATAGTTTTAAAAATACCCTTCTGGATTGAATTTTTTGTCTGTTCTAGAATGCAATTTCTGTACTAGTGAAAGATTCGCCTCACATTGTAATTAGAAACAGTGGACGTGATGACCAGGGCATCCATATGAGGGGCTAATATACCGTTCTCATCTTCAGATCCAAAACATACATTCGGGCTCGAGACTATCTGCCCAACTTCTCGCACTCTCCTTGTCAGATCTTTTGCAGTCCGTACATAACTATTTTGGGTTTGCCGAGAATTCTTATCCCATTCACGCCCACTGATCATCACAATTTCCCCTCCCACCTGCTGGGACAGGTTCTCTCTCTGAGCGCTAGAGCGACCAACATTTCTCCCTTGCCTGGTCTTGTACTGATCCTTCTTGGGGGGGGGGGGGGGGGGGGGTGTCAGCTCTGGAAACTATATCCTCTTGTTTGAATGTACTCTTTCAGGTGTCCTGCTTATACCATCCGTCTATTTCGTCCTTTAAGTGCGTACACTCGTCCGTGTTGTGACCATATTCGTTGTGATATCGACAAAATCGCTCAGATTTTTCCTTCCTTGGTTCTGGGAGTATGTTCTGGGCCCCTTGAGGTCGGGATGTTGCTCTATTGCTTGCATAATTTCTCCCTGAGGCGAAGCTAAGGGTGTATACCTATCAAACCATGGACGGCCTCCTATCAGGTCAGTCCTGGGATTTCTTCATTTGTGCCCTATCTTCCCTATCGTGGTCATTCTCTCCACTTTTCTCCATCGTCTTTTATCTTCAAGGCTTCTTCCAAGTGGATGTACTTTTCCGCTCTCTCCAAGAGCTCTCCAAATTTCAGCGCCGGTTTCACCACCAATGACTGGAAGAACTCCCCCTTCCTGAGCCCTTGGGCCAGGGCATTGACCAAGAGTTCTTCAGAGGCTGAGGGCACCTCTAGTTTGGCATCTGTGAACCTTTTGATATATCCACGCAGGCTTTCGTTCTCCTTCTGCTTCAAGCTGAACAGCTCTAGCGGTATTTTTTGATATTTCCTGCAACTGGTGAACTGGTGCAGGAATGCAGAACTAAACTCATCAAAGTTGCTTATGGAACGAGGGAGTAGCTGGCTAAACCAGAGCTGGGCTGACTTCATAAAGGTCGTAGGGAAACCCGACACATGACCGCGTCATAAAACTTATGGCTGGGCGATCTCGAATCGGCTCAGGTTGATCCCATGGATCCGTTGTTCCCATTGTATTCGAAACCCATGGAACGGTAAGAAGATGGGAGATCGTCCCTCATGGACCGCCTCCGTGAATGGGAGTGCTCCGGCCGTGCGTGGCCTGCGCCCGGTGCCCGCCATCTTTCATTAAACTTCCCAGACTTCTTTTTTTTTTTGCAGATTCAGCATTGGCTCGGTGAGGTCTGAGTTGGTTTTGCTTGAAGTTTCACTTTCTGAAGTCAGAAAAGCTCTCTTCGTCCTCCTGAGGGGAGCTTCTGGCCACTCGCTTGGGCCGTGCGCAGTGGCTCCATCTCCGGAGGCTGGTTTTCCTTGGAGGGTGGTGTTGAAAGTTCAGCAATTTTCTTTTCCACCGCCACCTCCACCGCTTTCCCAATGAGGTTCAGATAGTTTGCCTCAAAAAGGAATCATTCAACGGTCCTCCTTCTGTCTGCTGGGCTCCTCCTGGAGGGGGTTGCGTTGTGCTTGGCCTAGCTTGCCTGCTGATGGCCCTGCTGTCTCCAGTATGCCCGTTGGCGTAGCAGAACTTGGTGTTCCACCCATTTCCGCCACCAGGTTTCGCCTGAGTCCGTCTGATGCCATACTTCCTTCTCACATCTTAGCTTTGTTTTCCCACAGACGGCGCCAATTGTTTCCGGCCCTAAAATTACACCGGAAACACCTGCTCCTTCCTTAAGAATATCCTGACCTGCTTCAACAAAAACACGTTAGAAAGGACCACCGGGGGTTTTCTGGTGGAAAACCTCTCCGATGCTTAAGTCAGTTAAGCGTTTTAGATCGGAATAAGCAAAGTATGAGAAGAATGCTTAAGAATGTCATACCTCTCTCAGCCTTGGGGCTGAGATATTTATAGTTTTTACCTAGTGGGGCCTTTCCAGGATCTCGGAAATAGAAAACCCCGTGAATCTCGAGCCGTTACGCAGGCCAGGCCTACCTTAGAAGCTTTCTTCCAGAAAACAAACAAAACCTTTGTCGCTTAAGCTCTCCTGATTCTTGACCTGACCTATTAGAACCTTATCCAAGGATCCAAATGAGGTAAGACAGTCGTTACCAGGCTCATGAATCTTGCATTCTGCCTTTGCCCTGTCTCCTGCTGAGGTTATTAGTTCAGCTCGTCCCAACCATATCTGTCCAAGACTACCAGCCTATTATCTGATCAGGTCGCACGAAATTCCAATAAGAGTTTTCCATGCGTG